>JARQZK010000730.1:1182500-1197500 GCA_030704885.1 Cynegetis impunctata
TAATCTTTATTTATATATATATATATATATATATATATATATATATATATATAAATATATTTATATATATATATATACATATATATATATATATATATATATATATATATATATATATATATATATATATATATATATTCCAACAAAATGTGTAACAAGAGAGCAGTTAGGTATTAAACTATTGTTTGTAGGTCAACTTTTGTTCGAATAAACGATCATAAAATCACATTTTGTTCGAACAAAAAAGGAAAATAATTTTGCTTCAACAAATAACCAGCTACCGTAACGGTTGAAGTAAGAAAGAGATGTCGGGCGTCCATTAGGAACAGGGGAGAACAGTTCGAATAAAATTTGTAAATGGGCAATAGTTGGGTATTAAATTATTGTTAGTAGTTTAACTTTCGTTCAAATAAACGATCATGAAAATAAAATAGTTTTTCTCACCGAAGTCCGAACGATTTCCGAAGGAATATCCGTAATTTGAAGTAGAAATGTTTTTTTATCAATGTGTAGTATACCGTTAGAAAGCTTATACTATCAAGTATGGAAGTTTTTTAAACAAAATGAAGCTCTCAATTGTTGTTACTTTTTTCAACATTGAATTTTGAAGTTGATTTATTTTCACTGATTTTGTGGAATAAAAATCCTCGTATGTCCCTTTGGAACTGTCAGTTGAAATGAAAACTATGGACTGTTTGAAAAAGCATACATTACAGAATATTAAAAAAAAAATTGATCTTTGACAGGCATTAATAAAAGACTTACTAAAGTTCAAATGCGGAATTTTGGGTAAGTTGAGAAGAAAAATTGAAAAATGTATGTCTTAACCAAGAGTCTTAAGACCCAGGGTCCAAAGGGGAAAGGTAGCAAATGACCCCAACAATATCCCAAAAAAGTGTTGATGGTTCATGTGCCGAACACCTTGTATATATTAAATTCTGAGGAGATGTTTTATTTCAATGATATTAAGGGAAGAGAAAATTTTATTGTATTCTGAAAATACTTTTATACACTTTTATAAACAGAGCGGCATTTCTGAAGGCAGTGAAATTGGCAATAGGGAAACAATTCAAATTTCTTATTTTATCATGGAAATGAAGGATATTATATGAAAAAAGAAGTTCTGAACGGTCATGCAACAATTCATATGTGAAAAAGTTACATTTCCTAAATTTGAGAATATTTAATTCAAAATTAAGTTTTACACTTTTATGATGATAATAGATGAGTACAAAAATATTAATTTTGTGACAGTCACACTGCAAATTTGGTGTAACATATGATTTCAACTTATTCATTGTTCAATTCCTATTGAGTTTAGATCGGATTTTTTTCAAACAGGTTCGGTTTTTATTACTCACACATACACACACACACACACACATATATATATATATATATTTATTTATATATATATATTTATATATATATATATATATTTATATATATATATATATATATATATATATAAATATAAATATATATATATATATATATATATATATATATATATATATATATATATATATATATATATATTTAAGTTTCATTAAAATGCACTCAGTATGATTCTATATACAATTTATTTTCAATAAATTAATCACATACAACTGAATGAATAACAACAAAGATCATATCATGACATTTCAAGAGAAATGTTGAAGTCATCAGTCCTTCTTGCCCTTATTCATTCTTCGGAGAAATAGATTTGCTAATGATGTATTTAATGGTGGTAAGACAGAGCTGGGGAAGCATATGAAGCATAGGCAGCTGGTGCGGCGTATGAAGCATAGGCAGCTGGGGCATGGTATGAAGCATAGGCAGCTGGGGCAGCGTATGAAGCATAGGCAGCTGGGGCAGCGTATGAAGCATAGGCAGCTGGTGCAGCGTATGAAGCATAGGCAGCTGGGGCAGCATAAGAAGAGTAGGATTTGATGACTGGAGCAGCAGCAGCATAGGTGGCAACTGGGGCAGCGTGGACAGCAGCTACGGCTGGGGCAGCGTATACAGATTGAGATACTTTGTTGTTGTATGCGTATGAAGTGGCAGCTGGGTAGGCTTTAGCGATAGCAACTGGAGCGGCATGTACGGCGGCGACTGGAGCGGCGTAGGATACAGCTGGGGCGGCATAAGATACAGCTGGAGCAGCGTAGGCTACTGGAGCAGATTGGATTTTGTTGGTGTAGGAGTATGATGATGCTACTGGTGCGGCGTGGACTGCGGCAACAGCAGGGGCGGCGTAAGTAGCATAACTAGCTACAGCTGGGGCTCCCAAATATCCAGCATTAGCACAAGCCAAAGCGGCGAAAAGAACTACGAGCTGAAAAAATCAAAATTTTTTTAAAAATAAATGATAATATGAATTGAGAGTAAAAAAATCAAAATATCAAAACTAATTTGAATAAATTTTTTTCTGACTCAATAACTATACTACATGCAGAATAAATTTCATGAATTTTTTCCAACTTTGTTAACTAATATAATGAAAAATGATTATTTCATTTTCAATTGAATATAGTAAGAATTAGAATGTTTTAATTGTATTCTGATTATTTTTTGATAATTATTTGAAAATAAATCTTAGTGTTAAAGTCTATATTTCGCACACATATTTTACACTGCATGGAGGTTATTTATTTGCAAATAAAATACAATGATAAAAGGAGCTTGATGACTTCTAACTATAATATAAAAATGTATTTAATATAATATAATATATTAACGCTTAAATGTTACTTACTTTGAATGCCATTTTAGATAGAATTGCTTTTGCTGCGATTGATACACTGCAAATGATACCTCAACAAAAATCCATCACCCTTATATACAAATATCTCCACTATTGAAATAGTTAGTTTCAGGTGGGCGTGTTCTGTTCTCATTGCGTACTTGCCCCGAATTGCATACACTCAAACCAGTTTCTTGATACCCTACACATTCATTATTTTTGGTGGACATGAATGAAATTTTAAGAGTAATCAAACGGTCAAGTTCTTTGTTTGACATTTATACAGCCAGTTTCGATATTATACGATTGATTTTAGCAATGTGAAATCAATTATGCCACAAGGCTGAATGTTTCGAGCGTGATTATAACTTGTTAAGTTTAAGGTTTTCGCGAAACAAATATCGTTGCTGATAAAGCGATAATTCTGATGTAACAGAATTAGGTAAGTTGTACCTATGAATCGAATAAGATTTTGAAGATAAAGACAGTTCATAATTTATTATTACTCAAGTTTTTCACTCACAACTAACAATGGCGATTTTGAATTGATATAAGTTTTCATGAATGTATATACCTAGTCGGAATTTCTTAATTGAATTTCAGAAATGTGATATCATGGGAAAAATAGGAGTTAAGATTTCCATCTCAATATACGTTTATCAACACGAATTCGACAGCAATCAGTTTACTTGAAGTGTGCTCGTTGAGTCCATCTTTGTATTCGAATAGATGGAAAAGAAATTCTTATGTATTCTGCAGATAACTCAAGTAAATGATTACATTTTTGGATAATGAAGTTTATGGAAATTTATTTAAAATAATTTTTTTCGAATTCTGTCAGGAAATCATGTTTCGCATGTTTTTCCACAGATGTTTCATGGAACTGATATAAATTTTAATTATCAGATGCGTTATTATAAGAAAGGATATATTTGTTTATATTTATTTTAGAGAGATGATCTGTTTGATAATTATTCAACATTATACGACTTTATATTCACCTGAAAAAAAGCGTGAGCAGTAAAGCTCCGTTACAAAGGTTGTAGAATTTTAAATTTTTCAAATTTTTATATACAAATTTTCAACCTCAAAACTTACGAAAAACAGGAAATCTACATAAAGATGACGGCGGTTAACGAATAAAATGTTTACAGCCAAAAAACACTTCCCGACCATTAGTCAATGCATGTACAAATTTTCATTGCGAGTACATAATCCCACAAAAACTGAAAATGTTGTTCATGATTAATTTCCACATCTTTTGCCACCAAACTTTGGGCACATGAGCATTGTAAAATGCTCATGTGCCCAAAGTTTGAAGACACAAAAAATATGATTGAATTTGATAGTTGTGCAACAAGAAACACCTCAGATTTCAAATTTCGGTCTATTTGCTCTGATACGATTTGCTGGAGATCCCAACATGTACCGAAAATATATATTCAAATATATATATATATATATACATATATATATATATATATATATATATATATATATATATATATATATATATATATATATATATTTATATATATATATATATATATATATATATATATTTATATATATATATATATATATATATATATATATAATGTATATATATATATATATACATATATATATATATATATATATATATATATATATATATATATATACTATATATATATTATATATATATATATATATATATATATATATATATATATATATATATATATATATATATATATATATATATATATATATATATATATATATACTAGCTGACCCAGCAAACATTGTTGTGCTATATAAATTATTTTTATCTATCTATGCATCTATCTGCTGATGTATCTATATCTATCTATCTATCTATCTATCTATCTATCTATCTATCTATCTATCTATCTATCTATCTATCTATCTATCTATCTATCTATCTATCTATCTATCTATCTATCTATCTATCTATCTATCTATCTATCTATCTATCTATCTATCTATCTATCTATCTATCTATCTATCTATCTATCTATCTATCTATCTATCTATCTATCTATCTATATATCTTTATATCTATCTATCTATCTATCTATCTATCTATCTATCTATCTATCTATCTATCTATCTATCTATCTATCTATCTATCTATCTATCTATCTATCTATCTATCTATCTATCTATCTATCTATCTATCTATCTATCTATCTATCTATCTATCTATCTATCTATCTATCTATCTATCTATCTATCTATCTATCTATCTATCTATCTATCTATCTATCTATCTATCTATCTATCTATCTATCTATCTATCTATCTATCTATCTATCTATCTATTTAACAATCTATCTATCAATATATCTATCTATCAATCTATCTGACCCGGGAAACGTTGTTTAAATTATTAAAATGGCTATTAAAAATATGGGTTGTTGATAGAAGGGTGAAAATTTAGAGTTGTATGTATTTTTGAATGCTGTATCATAAAAAAAAACAACAGAAAATTTTATCTGAAATACAAAAAATAAAAATGTGTGCTGGACCACCCTTTAATGCAACATCATGAAAAAATAAAAATTAAAAATTTTGTCCAAAAAATGTATAAAAATGTTTGGGGTGGACCACCCTCATCACTTAGGGGTATGAAAAATATATTACTATCTATTCTCAGACCGACTATTGTTATTTTTGATTGCCATCTTGCAACCCTATTGTAGATCTGTGGATAAAATTTAAAAAAATGAAATTCGCGATGGAATTTTTATTCTAAGTCATGTGAGAAAATAAAAATAAGAATCTTGCCAAAAAAATCTAAGTTTATAATCAACAAATGAGAATAGGGGATGATCGTAGAGGAGTGAAAATTTAGGGTTGTATGTATTTTTGAATGCTGTATCATAAAAAAAAACAACAGAAAATTTTATCTGAAAAACAAAAAATTAAAATTGAGTGGTGGACCACATTTCACATTCAGGGGGATGAAAAATAGATTTTGTCCGATTCTTAGACCTAACCGATATGCACACAAAATTTCATGAGAATCGGTCGACCCATTTCGGAGGAGTTTAACAAATAAAAATAGGGGTTGATCGTAGAGGGATGAAAGTTTAGGGTTGTATGTATTTTTGAATGCTGTATCATAAAAAAAAATAGAACAGAAAATTTTGTCTGAAAAACAAAAAATTAAAATTAAGGGGTGGACCACCCTCAACATTTAGGGGGATGCAAAATAGATGTTAGCCGATTCTCAGACATACCCGATATGCACACAAAATTTCAAGAGAATCGGTCGAGCCATTTCGGAGGAGTTTAACTTCTAACACCGTGACACGAGAATTTTATACCTATATTTAATATACCGGGTTTCCACGGAAGGTGGCTCGCCCCTATGACTTTTTTGTTTTCGGAGATAATGAAATGAAATTTACAGGATCTGTTTAATGCATAAAACTGCGTTTTTTGACAAGTAACTCAACTTCATGCAACTTTCGGTTTCATCGAAAAGGACCAAAACTTTCGATTTTCAAATAGGACACCTGGTATATTTTCAGTTGTTTTGTCTCCATATGACATTTGGAATACAACCATGTATCATTTGCCACTTTCTGTAACCGTTGTTTAATCACAGGCTACTCGATGATTTCAAATGTTATTTTAATCTCAATAAGATTCTTCATTTAAAGAAAGTTCTAAGGTAATGGGGTTTCAGGTTTTTATCGAAAGTTTTCTTTCCACCTAATACCTAGAGTGCGGTATCAAATTGATCGTAATAAAATTATCTTTTTTTTCAACCCGACGAGCCACCATGTTGCCATTTGAAAAAAAATAGTAATAAAAGTTTTAAAATTAAACTTCACATAGCTGGAACATTTTGATCGAAAACAGTGAAGTTGTATTTTAACATACATTTTAGGACCGAAATTAGTTATTTGAATGCATCCATAGCCCTCTAGAATAAAAATTTATTTCGGAAAAAAATTAAAAAAAAGTTACAAAAAGTAACAAATGATACATGGTTGTATTCTAACTGTCATATGGAGACATAAAAATTGAAAATATATCCGGTGTCCCATTTAAAAATCAAAACTTCATGTCACTACCGGTGAAACCGGAAGATACATGAAGTTGAGTCACTTGTCAAAAAATGCAGTTTTATGCATCAAAGATCCTCAAAATTTTATTTCATTATCTCTGAAAACAAAAAAGTTATAGGGGCGAGCCACCTTCCGTGGACACCCGGTATATATATATATATATATATATATATATATATATATATATATATATATATATATATATATATATATATATATATATATATATATATATATATATCAGTCATCAAAACTCATCTCTATAATTGTAGCCCAGGAGATATAAAACGGATACGAAAACTACTACCGTACCTCATTGTTGATTTTTGATAAGATGGCAATAGCCTATTATTTTCGGAAAAAAAACGACTAAAACGCGTTGAAATTTGTTTCTGAGGATTGATATCAGTATTTTTTAAATTGATGATGAATGAAGTTCAATAGTTTCAATTGGAATGCCGGAAAAAAGATGCATACAAATGACTCTGATGATTCAGGGATAAGTCCGCATCTATAAATTATTGCTTCAAACGCCGTTTCTATTCAGGATAAAAGCTGAATACTTATTATGCATTGAATCATTCAATTCTCTATCGAAAACATGAACCAATTTTCGAATCTCCATTACCCAACGTGAATAAATTATATAGCCGTCTCAATTTATATGCCCTCTATTTATTCCCTTCTTATTTTCATGCAGTAAAGTACCTAATCTTTTTATCATAGTCCAAGAAATATATGACAGGTGAAAATGAATTATAGTTGCATGATTTGTTATAGTAGTAGATGTTGGAAAATAAACCAAATCGTAGTAATATCATACATATATTGCGTAAGGAAACTCAGTTTTCATAGAAACGCTGGTTTAAAACGAATCTGAGTGGGCCTTGCGTTTGAATTGTGAATTATATTTCCCAATGAATCAGTTGTTAAATATTTCTCTGTATATTTCAGGTTATTAATATACCAGTTTGAGTGTCTTTGAATTAATCAACTTCTTAATATTCAATGTAGAAATTTTGTTTAAACTGTCGGACAATGTATTTTTTCCAATTGAGATTCTTGAATCCACTGTCATTTATTTACTAATTAATTCATTTACTAATTAAATATCTCTTTCTTTTTAATATTTTTGTTTCTGATACTTTACAGACAATGGAAGTCCAGAATTCCAAGAATAAAGAAAATTGTCCAAACCATTCAAACTAACTCAATTGTACCTACCTATAAACTTATGGAACAGTTAATAATTTACTCATTTGGAAACTATGCACGATGAAGTGTGTATCCACTTCTTAATTTTCAATGCAGAAGTTTTGTTCAAACTGTTGAAAAATGTATTTTTTCCATTTGAGATACCTGAACTTCTACTGTCTATAATATATTGAGGAAAAATTTGTATGTGAATACTAAAATTGAGATGAGTGAATAAATGACAAGTTTAAACGCTACAGATTGTAGAGGTGAGTGGACATTTTTGTTGTAGAGGCTCTAGTGAATGCTCAATTTGATATTTTGAATAGATTGAACATGATGGAGAATCCTGCATTAATCTTCTATTGAAATAAAACTATATAATCAGGGCCGTAGACAGCACTGCTTTCTAGAGGTGGCTAAACAAATTCTTGAGGGGGCTTGTTTTTTACGAAGTACTAAAATAAATATATGTGAAAAAAAACAGGAATATACAGCTTTTTTTGTATTTTTATCTAGAAAAGTATACTGGAAAATGATTTTTAATTAAAGAACATTTTGGAAAAATGAAAAAATTTATTCTAATAAAAATAATAAATAAGAAATCTCTCATAGAAAACTCTCAATAAATAAAACATATAGCTTATAAATAAACAACCAATATTATATTCTCTCTCTTGCTTCGTCACTTGTTTGCGCTTAATCGCTTTAAGTTGTGTTTCTATTACACTTACGTAGAATATAATATTCTGTGTTTGAAAATAAATTAAAGGCTAATAATATTTTATCTAATGAGGTAGAAGAAATTTAAGGAAAATATGTGGATTTTATTGAATTAATTTGACTTGAATTAATCAAACGCTTGCCCTCGCATTTAAATGTTTTTCGGAAGATAAGAAGTTTTACTCCTGCTATAATTTTAAATCCAGTCCAAAGAACGAAATTTTTTGAGCTGCCACTTACTTTTTTAACTCCCAATAGAATATCTGACATAGAGATACAATCTAGAAACTTGTTAAATGTCGATTGGAAAGAGATGTTTGGTGAATCAGTACCTGATAACCCTATTATTTTTTGGAGGAAGGTTATAGATTTGAAAAATGCAGCCCATTAATTCATGTTTAAATATTTAGCTCTATTTGCATTTACTCTTCTAAGCTTACCGTCATCCAATGCATTCGTGGAGAGGATATTTTTATTGATAAATATTGTTGAAAAAATTCGAAACAAAATGATACTTAAAATGATAAATTCAGTTGTGTCTATTAGATCTCACTTTGCAATAAATGAGATTTGCTGTAAATAATTTGAGCCTAGCAAAGCTATGTATGCAAAATTTAATTCCGATATGTATCCATAGTAGAAAGAATCCACAACTTCAACTACAGACAAAGATGATGATGATGTAATGATGTTTTGTGAACAGTACATTTGTTTGTAACTGGGCTAGTTTTATGTTTCAACGCAGATATAAACATTTTTGGTTTGTAATAATCCTGGTATCTTTTCTAGAGAGGGCGCAGCCCCCTCTGGCGTCCCCTTGGCTACGGCACTGTATATAATAAATATCTCGATATATAGCCGGTTGTAGTGTCCTTTTCATAAATATCACTCAAAAATTAAAATATATAACCATAAAACCGACTACTAATAAATAAAGGTTCAATGACCATTTGTTCTCGAATCTGACTATAACAAATAATCACAAACACTGGTGAAAAGAATACTTATCAATTTACAGTAATTCACAAAGCATTTCTAAAAAACAACAAAAATGACTTTCATGTACGATTAAAAAGACTTGCACTGCGTCGGTATCTTTAAAATACAGGAGTGTGACGTTAGGAGCGTATGGTATTGCTTCTGGGTTGCCACAGAACAAACATTTGTCTACTGGGGAAGTTTCTTATTTTACTGGAAATTTAACTCCCTTTCAATACGCCTCTTTTGACATGTGTCCCTTTCATGCCACCTTTCCTAAACATATTCATGAGAAATTAACTCAAATTAGTAAATTAACAAATTGGATTGGAAATTGAGCGTATTTAAAAATAAATGATTTGAGTTCATCAAATAACTGACGAGTTAAAATAATAATTAATCGACTTTTCGATTAATTGAGTTTCTCTAACCATTTTCATCGAATACTGTATTCACTTGATAACGTTTAGAGATACCCTATTAACCGAAACGTCGTGTATATTCAATTGTAATATTTTATTGTATCCATTTATACCTCACAATTTGGTAAAATAGTAAGCTGCAACTTCATACTATTGATCGGTAACATTCTGTGAATTAATTGCATCGAAAATTCAACCATTCTTCGATAATCTGTTACAATCTTGTTGTTACTTTCAAAACGACAATCCACAGAAGAACGTGTTTTTTATTCTAATTAATCTCGGTCAGTGTATCAGTAAATCAAGTTGGTGACATAACACAACGTGATCTTGGCACCTGCATGTCTGGAGTGACCAATATAGGATTATAGAGCATATAATAACTTATGTTATAGCGGCTAATAATTCACTAAACGATTGTTTCTTATTATTAATTATCAAATAGCAAGAAAAGTCAATGATCTAGATAACTGATTATATTAAAACAATGGATTATAAAAACAATTTACAAATTTATTTAATAAAATATATTTCTCCGAAAAATTTAATAGAAAGGGCAAATAGTATAGTATAGTATAGTATAGTATAATTTATAGAATAGTATAATTTATTAGTGCCAATATACAGAATGTTTTTCACAGGTCAATATATGATATATTACACAGGTCAATATATGAAGAAAAAAAAAATTTTTTTTTATAATCTAAACAATAAAATACTAGACAATTGAGAAAAGTTATTGAAGCAACATACAAGAAATACATAGTTAAAGAAACACATTAAATTAACAATAATCATACTAAGAGATTAAAATGGGATAAAATGACAGTACAGTCACAAAAAGATAAAAAATAAGAAAAAACATATAATTTGAAATTCAAAAAACATACTCCAAAAACTCCTGATGACTGTAAAAGGCTCCCCTGGTAAGAAAGTCCCTTATTCTCTCTTTGTATATATTAAATGAGAGACTCTTTAAGTTGTCAGGAAGCTTGTTATAGAATCTAATGCATAGGCAGCTTGGACCATTCCTGCATCTCTCGAGTCGCTGGGAACTAGGAACCAAACGACATCGTTGTCTAGTATTATGGGTATGCACCTGTTCAAGTGTCTGATATGAGCTTAGTTTTTTTTTAATGTAAAGAAGATTCTCATAAATAAACAGTGATGGTAGAGTCATTATTTGGAGGTCAATAAAAGATTGCTTACAGTCCTCCCTGTAAGAAAGACCCGCAAGTATGCGAACTGCTCGATGCTGAAGAACAAAAACCCTCTTGGCACCTGGACTGTGACCCCACACAATGATGGCATATGATATATGAGAATGACACAAACAAAAGTATGCCTGTCTTAGAACTGATGTTGAGATACAATCAGCCAGCCCACGCAGAAGAAAAATGTTTGATGCTAGCTTTTTAATGAGTTCCTCTGAATGCACATTCCAGTGCATATCTAGATCTAGTTGAACACCCAGAAATTTAATACTCGACTCTCCCCCATAATCAGAGACATTTCTAGTTGCAAAAACCATCGACTGTGTTTTGGATTGATTCAAAAACAGCTTGTTTGCTATAAACCATTGTTTGGCCTCCAACAGTGCCTCACCTGCATCCTCCATTGCATCAGACTGCTCATGGCCCCGGCATGAAATTGTGGTGTCATCAGCAAAAAGAGTAAAATGTGCCTAGGTAGATCATTTATATAAATTAGGAAAAGCAGTGGCCCCAGTACTAATCCTTGAGGTACTCCAATCTGCACACCTCTTTTCGCTGATGTCACCCCATTCACCTGCACCAAATAGAAGGATGGTTACAAATAATCAGTAAAATAGAAAAAACCCATTCTAAACTGCTAGACAGGTAGTTCGGTAATTTTGAAACGATTGAGAAGGGAGCTTGAAGTATGATAAATTTGGCTATTCAATAGTACACCTGAATGTTTGTATTTACCTATAGTTATTCCAGAAAATTAAGTTTAATTCCCTTACTTTCAGCATTTAATATTTTAAAGTCAAAATTGAATGTGTGATTTTCTTGGATTAAATGGTTTGCATAATGTGAATCCAACTTTTGATTAACAAAGCTACGTTTGTGTTCTGAAATTCTGGTATGAAAGCTTTTGAAAGTTCTACCAATGTAAAACTTATCACCACAATTGATTTTATAAACAACTAATTTATTATTTTTGTGAACTTTTGATTTATTTTTCATATGAATTCCTAAGTTAGTTCCAGTGCGGTAACCAATGTTGATTTGCTTAGATAAAACTGATCTGAGTTTTTTACTCGAATTTACATCATGTATCCGCCCAATCAATCCAAAATGACTGATAATGCTTGATGTTGAGAACAACTTGAACTAACACGACTGGTACGTGTAATAATGCTCTAATTATGGAGATTAATAATTTTCTCGCACTTGATGAGCAAAATCTTGAGATTTATTGAGTTAACAATTATCTCTTTTCAATTCCTACTTTGAATTATCCAAGAGAGTTTGAAGCAGAATTTAATAGAAGTTGAGTGAAACTTAATCACCTATATTGAGTTTGCTAGTTTTGACAAGATTATTTAGAATGAAAAACTTAGGAATGAGTAATACTTAAAATTGAAGGGGTGATATTTTTAAGCAGGTCTGTAGAAGTATTGTGCGAAAAATTGAGCAAGATATATCATCAGGTTGGGCAAGTTTTGATATTTTGTGAACTATAAATGGATGAATTGATACGTAACTATAATGCAGTTTACTAACACACAATCTCTTTTAATTTTTAATTTCGTTACAGGTAGCAAACTATTACAATTAATTTTATTATGATAATTGTGCATAAATTTTATGATTGAACTTGAATTACTCGAATAATTATTATTCTTAATGTACCTAGGCGAGTTTTTTCTATCAGTAATGATAGAAGAAAATATCGTTTAGGTTCATTATTCCATTGTAATTTAATGAATTTTATATTCTCAGCTACATTCTCTTCTGAATTTTTCATTTATTCACTAATCAAATTTGTAGTAAATACTTATATAGATATAGACAATGGACGCCCAGAATACTAAAAATGAAGAAAATACATTGTCCAAACCATTCAAACTAACACCATTGTAATTTCCTATACACTTATTGATCAGTTAATTATTAACTCATTTGGAATTTCATGCACGACGAAGTGAATATATTTTTTTTTTCGGTGAATTTAATTCTAAACCCATATGCGATCACCAATGAACAATACTTCATATGATAAAAACCAATTGAAATCGTTCAGTTGGTTTTTCACATAACTCTCAAAAAAGAATTCAATTTAGTTCGAAGTAATATGTACAGTGTGGAACAGCCAAATAGAATAAATTCGATAACGAATAAATGAGAGCGTGTTGGGAAAAACGCTTAAACACGTCTATTTGTATTTTCAGATGCGCATTTTTTTCAAAAAAAAAATAATTATATAGGGTGTGTCATATGACAGTGGCCGATACCAACTTTCTTATTTTAAATACAACCCCCTGTATATTATTAGTTCTTTGAATTCTTCAGAAAATTCTAGACATAATTTATGTACAATGTCCCATACCTATCTTCAACTGTTTCGGAAAGATTAAGTGTTTTCAGATGTATTACAAAAATTAACATAAAAAAAAATTATTTTTTTTCACAAATAATGTACAAGAAACAAAAAAACATTGATTTCAATGTAAGAGATGTTCAAAATGTTCGCCGCAAACGTCTTGGCAACATGCTAATCTGGTATAGAAATGTCTTCTAACGTTTGTAATACATCTGAAAACACTTAATATTTCCGAAACAGTTGAATATAGGTATGGGACATTGTACATGAATTATGTCTAGAATTTTCTGAAGAATCCAAAAAACTAATAATATACAGGGGGTTGTATTTAAAATAAGAAAGTTTGTATCGGCCACTGTCACATGACACACTCTATATAATTATTTTTTTTTTGAAAAAATGCGCATCTAAAAATACAAATCGACGTAACCAAGCGTTTTTCCCAACACGCTCTGATTTATTCGTTATCGAATTTATTCTATTTGGCTGTTCTACACTGTATAATAGTATTTCATGTTTTTTGAAACATTTCGTATGACTTGTTTTCAGCAGTGAGTATAATTGAGTTGTGTCTATTAGATCTCACTTTGCGATAAATGAGTTTTGCTGTAAATAATTTGAGCCTAGCAAAGCTACGTTTGCAAAATTTAATTCCGATATGTATCCATAGCAGAAACAATCCACAACTTCAACTACAGATGATGATGACGTAATGATGTTTTGTAAACAGTAGATTTGTTTATAACTGGGCTAGTTTTATGTTTCAACGCAGATATAAACATTTTTGGTTTGTAATAATCCTGGTATCTTTTCTAGAGGGGGCTTAAATAATTCCAGAGGAATTAGCCCCCTCTGGCGCCACCTTGGCTACGGCCCTGTATATAATAAATATTTCTTTATTCTTAGCTAAAACTTGTAATAATCTGCATTATGTGCATGAAAGGGACAGTACGTAATATTAATATAAAATCACTTTTTAACATTTGAATAATAGTTCAGTTATGTTTAAATATCAATTTTTTAAGTAATAAACAATCAACAAGTTTGGTTATCTGGCTATCTTAGAATAAATCCAATTAGGTACTAATTGTACTTGGGCAATGGTTAATACTGACACAACCAGCAAAAAATTGAATAAAGATAGCTTAAATTTAAAGAAATAACTGAAAAATAAATAAAACAGTAATTAACAGTTTAATAATTTTTTTCTTAAAGTAAATTGAGTATTCATCACTTTTCATGAGAGTTATAATCAAAACTCTCAATATATAGCCGGTTGTAGTGTCCTCTTCCTAAATAT
>JARQZK010000730.1:1202500-1292500 GCA_030704885.1 Cynegetis impunctata
GGTCAAGCAGCACCTTGTTGGAAAGGCAATTCAATTTTTTGCATGAGTGTATTTTTTTTTCATCGCTTATTAATTATTATACAGAGTGACTCAGTATTGCATCAATAACTTTCACACGCCGAATTTGGATCTTTGAGATAAAAAAAACGCTCGGCCGGGTCAAATTTTGTTGAAAGGGGGACAAATAAGGGTGTTCAAATGAGTTTGATATCACTACCCCTCCAGCCGCAACCCCTAACAGCTCTCATTTTTTTTAAAGTCTGAAATAACTAAATGAATTCATATTTTCAAAGGGCTTCTCTATCTCAATATCAACGAAATCTGTTATCGCCGCCTTTTTTTTGCAATTTCTCGATCACTACGCGTATGCTGAAACCGAGACAATAACTGAAAACGTGAAAATAATAATATTTACAAAGTAAATCGTGCGCTTTCGTTTGAATTGAAACAATTGCTGTTAGGGTAGCGGCTAGAGGGGTAGTGATATCGAATTCATTTTTTGACCCGTCCGAGCGTTTTTTCCGTCTCAAAGATCCAAATTTGGCGCGTGGAAGTTATTGATGCAATACTGAGTCACTCTGTATAATAATAAAGCGATGAAAAAAAAATACACTCATGCAGGAAATTGAATTGCCTTTCCAACAAGGTGCTGCTCGACCCCTTTTCCCAATTCAAAAATGGGAGCTGTTAGGGCTTGCGGCTAGAGGGGTAGTGATATCAAACTCATTTGAACACCCTTATTTGTCCCCCTTTCAACAAAATTTGACCTGTCCGAGCATTTTTTCGTTATTCCACCCCAAAGCTCAAAATTCGGGGTGGAAAGTTATGGATGGCCCACCCTATATATATATATATATATATATATATATATATATATATATATATATATATATATATATATATATATATATATATATATATATAACTTTTTGATAATTATTAGCAATAACAGGCTTGGTGAATCTCAAAAAACTCGACTTTATTAAAAAGTTAACGTTTCGCCACGACATTCGTGGCTTTCTCAAAACTTTTGAAAAATTGAAATTTCTTTGACATTTATTGATTTGAAAAAATTTGAATAGTTAAAAAAGACTACTATGTTTCATCAAAAATTTTCGGCTGTGGCCGTTCTCTGTTATTTATTACGTGCTATTCAGTCCAATATTAACATTCAAATCTGTTATTATTAGATGGTAAGGGAAACCACAGAAACCTTCACCCACGTAATGTTCGGAATAGGTACACAAGCAACAACAATTCAAATGAATAATTATATATATATATGTATATATATATATATATATATATATATATTCATATATATATATATATATATATATATATATATATATATATTCATATATATATATATTTATATATATATATATATATATATATATATATATATGAGTTCTCCTAAATTCTCTAATCATTTGGAGTATGAATATTGAATAATATTAAAGAATGGCCCATTCAGTTTAATTTCTGAAATAATAGTGTTCAGGCTTTTTGTCTAAGTGGCCACTTAAAATCATTACACTCCTAGCTTAATTGAATGGTAAATTCCTTGCTCATTAGTTTCTATTATGATATCAAAATATATTCAACACAGGTCTCATTTGATATGTTTTCACTGTCTCAGAATAACGGAATTCTGGAATAAGAACTCAAAGCTCCGGAAATTCCTGAAAGTTAGGTAAATATCAAAGACAAATATCATCCTTGAAACATAAAACTTTTGGTTCGAAAAATTTTCCTTTTTTTTTCATGAGTATTGGAACGAGTTGCATTATGAATAATTTTTCATTTAAATCGTCATCCTCAATTTGAAATGTCATTAGAAATTCTTAAACATTTGATGATTCATTCAAAACTTGCTAGAAAATAAATTATATTTCATGTAGTTACTACATTTCCTGATTACTAAGTACATATTGAGATATATAAATATTCAGGAGCTGTTACACCAATATCTTTCCTTGAATCAAACTTATATAATTTTGGTTTGTATGTGCAACTCTAATTTATATTTTTATGGTCATTCAGGAATCGTTTTCTATAATCATATGTGCGTGCGAGGTTAGAATACTATCAGAGTTTGTGACATACTCGTTCCTGAGAGATATTTACGAATTGCTTACTGAAAAAAAAAATGTTTATTTACAACCATATATGTAATGCTGTCATTACTAACGTCATTGAAGGTTGGGAAGTGTCACATTACACAATTCTACTTCCCGCTCTCACTTCCCGCCCTCATTTCCCGCCCTCACTTCCCGCCCTCATTTCATCTATTCTAGTTAAATTTTTTTTTAATAACACATTTTTTTGACAAATTTTATAATACCTATTTAATGGCAAACAATAAAAAACAACAATGAACTAAAATACAACAAACTACTTATTGATATTAATCGTTAAATTTGAATTATTGTAAGCATTTATTGAAATATTTAGGCCTGTACCAGCGTTGGATCCTCCAATAGTTGTCTCTTTAGGCAACAAATTAATTTCATTTTGAATGACTGAGGTTTGTGAACTACTTGCAATAGCTACAGAAGACATGGCACATTGGGACAGCATAGTGGCAGTTTGCGTTTTATTCTCTATAGAGCCATCCAAATAACCTTCTGCCACAGTACTAGATTTCCATCCTCCCAGCCTTTTTAATTGGAGTACCTACACTTGCACCACTGTTGGCAAGTAACGTAGCGGCGGTTCTTCTGAGTGCGTGTCCTGTGAAGCCTTTCCAATTCTCTAAATTCAAAAAACTAGCAATTTTTTGGGGAAAATTAGCTATTGTATTGTGTCCAATTGGTTGATTTCTTGCTATTCCTCCTCTGAGCTGAACAAAAAATCTATCGATTTCTATGTTTTTTTCTCAAATTTATGTAGTCTCGAATGATCTTCACCCATACTGAATCAGTAATTAAAAACGATCTATTTGAATGTGTTTTAGAATCTGGAATCTCAATCGAAATTTTTTTCTTCAAAAAAAGCTATATCCAACATTTTCATTTTCACTAATTCGTCCGTCCGACAAGCTTCAGATACTCCTATTATTAATGCTACCTAAAACAATAAGAAAAAATAATACAATAATACCAGTATATTTGTATTAGCTCAAACACGTTTGGTTTTTTTTAAATACTTATTTAAAGAATCACAAATAACTTACCTTTATCGGTAGACGATTATTTGGAGCTTTATTTGAAAAATCCTCTATATTCTTCCTCGAAAATACGTTCGATTTCTTCGGCCTAAAGCTTACATTTTGTCGTTTCAGGAAGGCTAGCAGTTTCCCATGTTTGGAAATATCAGTTTTTTCTTCAATTTCTAGCATCGTTCGTATCATACTGTACATTGCCCACAAAGTAGACGGCTTCTTTTGTCTATTATGTTCTCCAAAATATGCCAGAAGTACACTTTCGGAACCGATATTTTTAACCTTTTTTTCTTCACACCACTTCCTATATAATGCAGTAGCTTTTAGATACCGATGCTTACTTTTCTCTGGCACCAAGCCCTGGACTGCTGCATGAGCAGCCTGTCGTACTTCTGGTGGGGTACAATCCATACATTCTTCGTCGGAAGACATGTTTTTCAATTTATTATTTGCGAATTTAATATCTGACATTCATTGACTTCATCTGACATTTATTTATATTAGTGACAATTGTATACCCCGTAGTCAGGGTAACAATATATTTACTTGATTATTCTGAGAAAACCGCGTTAAATGTAATATTTTAGGTATGTTCATAACGAAACAGAGATTTATTAATTTTGATCGAAATATGATGGTTGTAAATAAAATAGTATACAAACCTCGGTAGGAAGTTTCATTCCTGTCTCGAGATTATAGTTAACCTCGACGCTTTGCG
The DNA here is from genome assembly GCA_030704885.1 of Cynegetis impunctata. Taxonomy (NCBI): domain Eukaryota; kingdom Metazoa; phylum Arthropoda; class Insecta; order Coleoptera; family Coccinellidae; genus Cynegetis; species Cynegetis impunctata. The sequence goes on from JARQZK010000730.1 coordinate 1,206,385, forward strand.
TCTCGGTTAACTAATCTCACGACAGGAATGAATCACTTCCCACCTCGGTGTGTGATATACTAATTCGTTTGGTAGTCATCATATAACTCCACCACTAAAAATTAGAAATTCATAAAACATTGTTTTACAAAACAGAGTTTAAATACTATAAGTATATAGCAATGAAAGAAATATACCTGGGTACTTATTTGCACATAAGACAAGGTAATTGTATCTTGTATATTAAGTAAACAGTCATGTTTCCATTTTGAAATATCATTTATATAAAAATATAGTTACACATAAAGCTAATAATAATAATAGATAATTAGAATCATTCAATGAAAAATACCTCTGCACGAATTGATGGGTGCCATTAAGAAGACTTTTTGAAATAACAAGACTTTTGGAAAAACAGAAACACTGATAAAAATATTGGAGTTTGTTCAGAATTTTACAACTGTATTATTATTTCAAAAGTTCAATTACCCTTGCAAGAGAAAAAACATTCAGTGAAAATGACGGTAAATCCATTATTTTCCCTAATTATGTCTTAGTTCGCTTTAAAATTTCTTTAAACTGATTCATGCGTGAACAACATGAAAAAACGAATCTACATTGAAATTTTTATTCAATTTCTTTCGATATGTGGGTGATTTCGAAAAATGGATCAGAATAATATTTGATTTCTTTATATTACACGAAAAAATATTGTGTGAGATGCAGATATCAATTTCCTGACATTTACATTTATAATAAAAAAGCCTAATTCTCCTATATCTTGGGGGGGAATGCGGCTGCGGCCGACTTTTCTGGCACGTAATTAGCAAAATATTCGGCCGCAGCCGCATTCCCCCCAAACATAGGATAATTAAGTTTTTTATTGTAAATGTAAATGTCAGGAAATTAATTAAGTAATGCCAGAGTTGAAGAAGGTTGCAAAACCTTATAACTTCCCAAAATTTAATGATTTAGCTAGAAAACAAGAATGTACCTCCTCCCCAGAAAGATTTATAAACGTATTTTGATTGATTGATTGAGACACTAAGACCGTATTTCCTCTCAATTCTTGTGTTTACATTTGAAAGTCACAAAAATATTATGAAATTTGACATGAAAATGACTTCAGCGAGAGAAAGGATTTCTATCATCGAATTTATTCAGATACAAATATTCTGCTATCTTAATGAATATTAAGGGCTGTAGAGATGTGAAAAGCTTGCAAACACGCAACAACCCATGAAATTACTACATAGAAATTACGGCGGTAAAAGAAGATTTGAAAACCACCAAACGGCACACCCCTAACATAAACTCAATTCACATACAAATTTTCAGCTTTCCAACTGATTTCTTTTTTCACAAGTGAGTGGCGTCCAAAGTCGAGCAAATTTCACAAAACGAACGATACTTGAGCATTTTGAAGACAATTACTCTATAATTTTTTATTTTTCACTTGTATATTATATGTTTATTTCACCTTGGATACGGTTGCTATAAACACACTCATTATGCCCTAGGGCGTAATGAGCGGGCGTTATGGATCATAACGCACGCTTATTGTACGAGGAGAAATGAAGCAACTTTCATTGATTAAATACTTCATAATCCTTGTCGTATACTACCCTGGATTTCTCCATCAATGAATTATTCGCAGCTTTGGCTGCATTTTCTATGATATTCTTGGGTAAATTCATTTCCATTATTTCTATAAGACTACACAAAGAAAGCAGCAATGGCATTCACTAAATATAATGATGACAAAAATATTCACAAACGTCAAAATATCAACAAATGACATGCCTACTATGAGAAGGAAAATGGATAGGAGCAAAGAACCGATTTTAAAATCAATTTTTCATTATAATAAAATAATTTTTTCTTGAAAAATAAAATCTTGTATGTATGGTGCGTTAATAGATCCTCACGCAATAGGATCTATATAACGCACTTGGTACATAAATAACTATTTTCTTTTTCAACTAAATGATATAATATAGAATCTTTCATATTTACACAATCCATAGATCGTTCGATAATACGTACACTGTAGTTTGCTAATTTTTTAATATACATTCTAAATTGCAAAGAATTTTTCTAATTGAGTTCATGATTTCATATAATCTCCACTCAAATAAATGTCAACGTTATTTTCAGTTGTCAGTTCTCGTCCATCTTGACATGATTTGATATAATTGAAATTCAAATAAATGTCAAAGTGTTTTTCAGTTGTTAGTTCTAGTCCACTATGACATGATTTGATATAATTGCCAGTCATATAGATGTCAATGTGGTCAGTTGTCAGTTCTGGTCCATTTTGATATGATTTGATGTAATTTCCACTCAAATAAATAACGTGGTTTCCAGTTGTCAGTTCTGGTCCATTATGATATGATTTAAATCCATTGCCACTCAAATAAATGTCAACGTAATTTTATCAAAATGAAATGAGAACAGAAATGAAAAAAATAGGTCTGACCATTCCATCGGTTCTCCCTCTCCTTTTCGATTTTCCTATCAGTTTTTGCTTTTTACACACAGGATGAAGAGACAGTTCGATAGAAACTGAAATGATTATGTCAAAAGACTTTAAAATATATAATAATAATAATTATGTTCATTCATAATAATAATGATAATTCCAACAAACTACAATATTATACAATGTTTTCCATAATTTCTAACAAATAAACATTGGTTTCCCACAAAAGCTTGGCTTGTGCGTGGGCAGTACTACACCAAATATAATTCACAAAAAAATCATTGGAAACATTAAGAACTTTATAAGCAATTTCTGATAATGGATATTTCGAATCCTTGAATATATCGTTATGTGATAGTCGTGAAAAGTACTTGGTGAAGTTTTAGAAATATTTCGAGACATAATTTGAATCTAGAAGAGCGTAGCTATCCGAATATATATTATCAAACAAGGCACTTGAGTTATTCCTGCTCCTTAAGACAGTAAGTATTCAATAGATTTAACGTTTCAGTAGAACATACAGGATGTCCCAGATAAAACTTTTTACCTGAATATTTCGTTCAATATGAAGTTTGGAACAAATTCCAGAAAGATGTCGTTTTTTAATTTAAAGGGGAGATCCACTTACATTATCACATGTTTTGCAGTTGCCACCGCTAGGTGTCAACTTTGAAATTTCAAATTATACATTATAGGGCATATGATACGTCATAAAAAAATACTTTTGGAAATGACTCTGAATTCTCAAAAAAATCTTATGATTTATATTCAGGAGGAAAATAAAAAATTTAATTCTGATTGTTTTCATTCAAAATTATTTACTGAAGTCGAAAATTTATTACAATAAATAGTCAAACTGGGGACCCAGTTATTCCTCGCAAATGTAGAGCGTATCTACGAAACATATTCATACATTTACCAAAACCTCTGCAATTAATTTCCGATATTTTTTTAGAATACGTCTCAAAAATTTTTCAGAATTTAGAATTAGTATCGAAGTAGCTTCCATACAATAAACTAAATAGACATCCATCTCAAATTCAAAATCAAACGAAATATTTAGTTGGAAAGTTTTAACAAGGACCCCAATATTGAAATTATCAAATTGATAGTAGGAAAAAGAAAGATCTGAACAAGTGAGGTGTAGTTAATTTTAAAAGATTTAACGCGATTTACAAATGTGATTAAAATTTGTGCTAAATGCGGCTAAAATATAGTAATATATACCGGCGCTCAGATTATCGTTAGGTAACATTGGTAAGTACATATTATGAAAACGTTTTATAGTCTTTGGTTTAATCTCAACTATCAAAACGAGTTTCATCATTTTTAATATGTTTTTACAACAGATGTATAGTAGTGAACTGATTGACAAGACAAGTGTACCTACTTATTCCTTATGAATACGTAGGCGGTAAACATTTAGGAGATGAATTACATTGAATTATCTTGTCAGATATATAAGTCAGTAAGTTGCATTATCAAGAATTACAAAATGTAGCTAACTAGCTCATAACTCGAATGAGAAACATATTGAGAAATTTTTATATTTCACGATGTGGATATGATTTCAAGTGACCTTGCATTGTTAGATATTATGAACCGGACTACTATATAACTAGCCATTCAAATTGAATTGTCCCTTGAATTTTCCCGAACTATTCAATGTATCAAGGTTAATTGACGACAGTTCAATCATTATAATTATTTTGACTCATATCTATGTCTTTCTAGTGCTATAAAATGTTATGAACTACTATTTTTTATACCCGAGTAAAAAATAACATTCGAGTAGAAGTATATTCAAATATTGTTTGGAGGCCTCGGTAGACCAGCTGTAAGGTGTACCGCCTTGTACCGTTTGTAAACCGAGGATTGTGGGTTCGAGTCCCACCTTGCTCTTGGGTGTTGTGTATGTCCGGCATTTAGTGGTTATATATGATTAAAAATTGTTGGGTAATGTACATAGTTTACAAGCCCATTGACCGTTCGGAACCGGCGTTAAACTGTAGTTCCCTCGAGAAAAAAAATTTGATTGCTCCATTAAGAACCGGGGGAATACGATTTAGTTATTTTTCTAATAATAAGTGCGAAAAGTAGGTAGGTATAACGCGACTGCGTAAGTAGTTCGGTCAGTAGTCGAGTGTGGAAATAGTTATATTCCTAACAAGTGCGGAAAGTGATACTTTCCCGCACGAGACTGCAGTTGACCCGAACGACGCGGTGCGGAGTTCGGGCAAGCAGTCAAGTGCGGGAAAGACACTTTACGCATGAGTTAGGAACATTATTTTTTCTACGACCGTATATACAAAAAAGTATACCAACCCATTTTTCAAAAATTATTTTATTCCAACAAACATAATAATATACAAAACTTTAACTAAAAACTACTAATTATTATAAATATTAATATTGAAAACACAATTTGTTGCATTCTGTAGACTAGTAAGAATTGCCGGTCCAGTGGAGTTATTTGGTTTCAACTAGAAGGTAGATGACGTCGATGAGGATGGCATCGGTTGCAGGTCGTATAAAGATGACGATGACGGTGACGGCAACGGTTTTAAGTCATTTGTAGTACAGAGAATTTTATTTGGCATATTTTTCTTCTGATTCTCGGAGTCCTCCAAATAGCCCTCAGCGACAGTAGTAGACTTCCAGCCACCGAGGCGCTTTATGCTGGTTATTTCTTCGCCGGAGTCTGCTAGGAACGTTGCCGAAGAACGTCTGAAACTGTGTCCTGTATAACGTTCCGGATTAGGTAGGCGTAAATATGCAGCAATCTCTGCTGGCATCTTACCAAAAGTGTTTAAACCAACGCATTGAACTGGGCATTTTCCATTCCTATAGATAGATAGATAGATATTTTTATTCATTTAGAATCATTATAATATAAAAAAATTACAGTGAACTAAAGAAACGTCAAAAACAGTATATTGGATACTAATTAAATAACATTGAAGTAGACATAGAAACACATAAAATTTTCACATTTTAAAATCAATAAATTCTTGCACACAGTAGGGTTCGACTGTGACTAAATATTCGAATAGTTTAGATTTACATTTTTTTGGATTGCTTTCAGTTTTTACAAAGTCGGGTAACGCGTTGAAATATTTTATGCAATTAAAAAGTGGAGACCGTTGGTAAAACGTCATATTGTGCTTAGGGTAATTAAGCATTATGGATCTAGTGTTATATGAACTGTTTTTTTTGTAGTCAGAAAAAAGTTGTTCATTTTTAAGTAGAAAATTTATACACTCATAAATGTGGATGGCTGTAGCCGTTAGAAGGTTATTTCTCCTAAAAACCCCTCTACATGACTCTCTGAACTTAATATTAAACATTGTTTTAATTAGCCTTTTTTGTGCAATGAAGACTTTATCGAAATCGGGGCTCTTGCCATAAAAAATGACACCAAATTTCAGTCTAGAATAAAAATTTGCGAAGTACAATATTCTAATGACATTGTCATCTAGTGTTTTTTTCAGAACCCTGATAGTGTACGACACACTATTAAGATTAGAACAAAGTTTTCGGATGTGTTCTGACCAGCCCAAGGTGGCGTCAACATAGAGCCCCAGAAACCGCACAGAGTTATCCTGCTCGTAGTTAGTACCATTTATCACAATGCTAGAGGGCGTTTCGAAACCAGCATGGTTATTTTTAAATAAAACTGTTTTGGATTTATCGGAGTTCAGAATTAATTTGTTTTTCCCAAACCACCCTGTGGCACTCAGCATGGCCAAACTGCATTTTTCTTGTAGTTCGGTGTAAAGCTTTGCGCTCACAAGTAAGGTTGTGTCGTCGGCATATGTTAAAATTGTATTATTTGAGCAATTCATGTCTTTTATATCGTTAATATAAATTATAAATAGTAGTGGGCCTATTAAACTCCCTTGAGGAATGCCGGTGTCAATAATTTTTGTTCCTGAAAAATATTTAGATGTGCCCTTTTTTATGACGACTTGTTGTTTTCGTTGCGACACATATGACTCAATCAATGTCAAAGCTATGCCCCGAACGCCGTATTTTTCTAGTTTTTCCAGTAAAATTTGGTGGTTTAGAGTATCGTATGCTTTTGACAGGTCCAAAAAAATTCCTTCTGCAATCTCTCTTCTTTCAATGCGATCGAAAATCGATTGCAGAAGGTCAAATGCCGCCGTGTCAATTCCTTTTCTTTTTGTAAAGCCATGCTGCATGCCACTGAGAAGCCCGCACGTATCAAAAAAAGAAATTAATCTATTAGATATCACTTTTTCAAAAATTTTCGAAAAACAATTCAGTAGGCTAATTGGCCGGTAGTTTGCACAGTCACCGGAATCTCCTTTTTTAAAAATTGGGACTATCAGCGCCATCTTAAGCTGATCAGGAAAAATGCCGTATTTCAGCATGTTATTGATAACATAAACAAGGGGACAGATAATTTGACCAATACATTTCTTGATAAGCAGACTGGGGATATCATCACTTCCACAGCTGTTTTTATTTTTAAGATTAGCAACAATATTATTTATTTCCCACTCGGTAGTTGGGCTTAGGAAAATTGACTTCTTATTTCTATGTATGTCGCATGAAAAGTGTTTTTCAGTTTGTGTTTTCATTAGATCAGGTACAATGTTCTGTAAGAAATCACTCATTTTGTCCGCAGAAAATTGTGGATCAGCGTCACCAAAATCGCAATCAGAGGTTTTTGAAAATTTACCTTGTAGCTTATTTACAACTTGCCACACCGCTTTTGACTTATTTTCACTTTTTGTTAAAATTTCACTGATGCGATCTTTACCAATTTGTACAAGTAAATTATCATATCTTTTTTTGCAGTCTTTATATGCTTCTGAATATTGACTATTACATGTTTTCAGCACCAGTAAAACATCTAATTCATCTTTACATTTTCTTAATTCAGGTGTGTAATGCTGAATTACATTTCCATTTCTAACTTCGCATTTCTTTTTTGGAAAAATTTCATTGAAAATGGGAATAAAAGTATTAAGAAAACTCACCCATTGATTGTTGACATTTCTTTCCTCTAATGAAAACACATTTTCCCAGTTTTGTGAAACTAGGGAATCCTCAATTTTTTTTATATTTTTTTCTGAAAAACACCTTCTCATCATAAACCTCTTAGATCTATTCTTAACATCCAAAAACACTTTAACACTTTTATGGTCGGAAATGTGATGCTCAGACACCACTGCGTCGCAGTAATTATTTGCACAGATGTTGTCGAGACATGAGGACTTGGTAGCCCCAATTCTTGTATATTCCTTGGTGGTAAGTTTGAAACCGTACCCTTCCAACAGAGATATGAAAAAGGTAGACTCAACACTTGTAACTGCCACGTCAATGTTGAAATCCCCCGCTATGAACGTTTTGCAGGTTTCAGCGGAAAGAATTTCTAACATTTCTTCGAAGCGATCAAAAAACACCCATATATTGGAGGGTTGCGCGCACGAACGATACACTGATGAAAGAATGACTCTTTCTTTTTCCTCACCCAAGAAACATTCTACCGCACAGCATTCAAAATGTATTTTCAGGGCTAACTTGTTGAGGTCCTGGCGTGGTCGAGCCCTATGTTCACTTTTCACAAAAATCGCAGATCCTCCATGCTGCTTTTCATCGCGGCAGAAAGAGGACACTAATTCAAAACCTTGCAGCTTGTATGCTTCTAGTTGCTCTGCAGATTTCCAATGTTCTACTATTGAAAGCATTTCACATTTGACCTCTGCAGATAGTAGTGCATCTAGTGCGTTAAAACTGGTGCCAAGAGCTTGCACATTTTGGTGCATAATGCAGCTCCGGGGCTTGGACACCATGTGTCTACTATGGAGTGAATTGTCTATGAGCTCCGGCTCTGTTCCGAAAAAACCGAAAACGTTTCACGATGACACCTTTTGGCCAAGTCTCTGGTTTGTACAAATCCTCCATAAGGGACATGTCCGCGCCAATTTTGAGCGAGGCACTGTTTGCGTTATCTCTGAGAGGCAATTTTTCCACTTGGAAAGATTGACCCGGGAATTTTGCTTGTAGGTATTTCTTAATATGGTCCTCTTCTACGTTAGTATTAACACGGCTCACACAAATCCACGCACGACTCACGGCACTAGCAAAAGTATCCGTCGAGTCTGCGGTGGATGAGCTGGAAGTATTCATGCCAACTATCGGTGGATTTTTGTTTGTAGAAATTGTCCCGCGTTTGTCGTCATTTTTAGAGGGATTCGAGTTGCTAGCTTCTTTTGAATTGCTAGACGGCACTTTTTTAGCGTTAGGTTTATTTTTCCTTGAATTGTCGGACTTTTCCGTCAACGTGGCACCGTCGCGCTTTGTGTATTTTGTTTCATCTTTCTTAATAAGACTAATGATTTCTTCTTGGTGGTTGATTGTTCGTTCTAATTCACTTTGCAGCCTTATTGCAGCATTTATCTCCACTTGCGATACCCTAAGGTCATTTTTAGCGGTTAGCAGTTGCATTTCCAAGGCATTAAATTTTTTGAGGTTATAACTCGCGTCGTCATTTACTTCAATTGCATCGGCGAAATACTCATCACTATGTTTACCAATGTGCCTTTCGAGGCCCGCACTGACTGTAAGGCCCGACGGTACCTTTTTACCGATTATTATTTCGATTAGGTATTCTTTTTTCAATTTATTTAGTTCATTTGAAAATTCAGCAGCACTCGCCATGATTGCCATTACTTTTTTGGGTTTTTATAATGAATAAAAAATCGGCGGTGTGGAGTGGTAGGTGGTCGTAAATCTGCGTACTTTCTGTACAGCGTCAAATAGGTTCCATAATTTATTTCTTCAGATAAAACAAATGATCTTGACGAATGATTTTTGGAATCAGAAATTTTCACAACAATTAGGTTGCCTTTATCTTGAATGTCGTCGACAGTGATATTTACAAGCTCGGATCTGCGTAGAGCACCAGCCAGTGCAAAAATGGTACTCACTTTAATCATCAGGTATACCTCATCGGGAGCTAGCATAACCCTGGATATATCTTCTTTGGTAAATACTTGCGCTTTCTGTGCTCGAAAACCAATATTTTTTTGTTTAAGAAACGACGTTAGCTTATGGAAGTTTCCTTATAAGTTTTGGCCCCTTTCTCCTTACACCATGTAACAAAATGGTCGTATTGCTTTTCATACCTTAGTCTGGATTTGGCAGGTAACAGCTCGGAATTAGCTTCATTTGCAGCCTTCATGACTTCGGGAAGTTCTTCGTCGGATGAATCCAGTAATATTATTGTATCGGATTCGGTTTAATGTGGTTTAATTTAGAAGAAGATTGTACTTATTCTGTCACTTCCAAGACGTTTTGAACAACTTTGACGTTTTAGTAACAATTACACGCCTAGGTTGTTATAGCAATTGATATCAAACCCGGGTGGTTTGATAGTTGTTTTGTGAAACTCCTTTGAAGAATGTACCGAGTGTCTGATTAAGAGAGTCGCGCGGCTGTATCTCACAAATTATACGTCGTAGAGACTTACGCTAAAAAATTTTATAACCAAAGTGGCCAACAGAAAATCCTGGAAATTATTTTCAGGTTTCTAAAATGGCCGCCAGGGGGCGTAACCGCCATCTGAAACTTTTAAAGTGATTTTTTTCTGAAATTCATCAAGCGAACATACCTAAAAAATATTTTCTGTTTAAAGCTGAGCTTTATTCCAGTCATTTTTATTTGACACTTTTTGACGTATCTATTAAAATGAAGTGGTGGGGAGTGATTCAATGTTTTTTTTTGAATAAACAGCTGTAACTCCTGAACGACTGAACGGATTTCAACAAAGTTAATCTCGTTGGGAAAAGCATTTATTGCTTCATCGAAAACATTTTATCTGTGGTCTGTTAAATTTTTAGTTATGCCGGTAGAGAGCGTTTTTTGATATAATAACAGAAAATTTCTCTAAAAAATTAAATGCAATAACATAACTTTTTTCCCTAAAAATGTATTGTGATGATGCCAAAATAGGCTAGTGAAAACTGTATCTCGATACCTTATTCCTAGCCTAAAATATCGAAGAAAGGAAATTTAGTTATCATATGATTCAAAAAGACGTCATTACACCGGTATTTATTTTCATTTATCTGTATTTTTTCCAAGAATCAATGATGAAATTTAATAATTTTTTGATTTTCAAAAAATAACATTCTTATTTCAAAAACTTCAAAAAAAAATCGAGTGGGAGCATAATAACCAATGTAATAATATGCAAGTGCAATGTAGTCAGTATATGAAGAGCAGGCCATGAAGGAAAATCATATGCCTAAAATCAACTTGTCAACAAATACTAAAATTATACATATAGTGGCAGTTTGATAAGTTTTTGTGGCACACAGAAGTAAGGATTGAAAAAGATTGAAATACATTTCACAAACAATGAAGCTGTTGATATCACTGACGGTATATTTTGAAATTCTTCAAAATGCGGCATTGGCAAAAAGAATATACAGTGCTCTATATTCGGCGTCTACGCCATGCAAGAATTTTTCCGCGTTTAGTCCGAAATTTGCGTAATACTGGCAGCTTCGACCCTGTAAATTTCAGATGAAAATTCTCTATTTTCTTCAAATATGCCCAACAAATTTGGAAATCGAGTTCTATATAATCTTTGTGCCATTGCCGCATTTTGAAAACTTTCAAAATATACCGCAAACATATCAAAATTTTCATTGTTCGTAAATGCATTTCAATAGTTTTCAGTCCTTACTTGTATGTTCCACAAAAACACATTACACTGCCATTATAAGTTCATTTTTAATATTTGTTGACAAGTTGATTTTATGCATTTATTTTTCCTTCATGGCCTTCTCTTTTTATTCTGATTACGTTCTTGCACTTTCACAAATTATATTTATTGATGATTATGCCCCTGAACAATTTTATGAAATTTTTTTGAACTACGAATACTAGTACCTATATGATAATCATTGAATGATGAAATTTCATCATTGATTCTTGGAAAAATATAGATAAATGAAAATAAATACCGGTGTGATGGCGTCTTTTTGAATCATATGATAACTAAATTTTCTTTCTTCGATATTTTAGGCTAGAAATAAGATATCGAGATACGGTCTTCACTAGCCTATTTTGGCATCATCAATATACATTTTCATGGAAAAAAAGTTATGTTATTGCATTTAATTTTTAAGAGAAATTAGCAATTTTCTGTTATTATATCAAAAAACGCTCTCTACCGGCATAACTAAAAATTTAACAGACCACAGATAAAATGTTTTCGATGAAACAATAAATGCTTTTGCCAACGAGATTAACTTTGTTGAAATCCGTTCAGTCGTTCAGGAGTTACAGCTGTTTATTCAAAAAAACATTGAATCACCTCCCACCACTTCATTCCAATAGATACGTCAAAAAGTGTCAAATAAAAATAACTCGAATAAAACTCAGCTTTGAAAAAAATATTTTTTGGTATATTCACTAGATGAATTTCAGAAAAAAATCACTTTAAATGTTTCAGATTGCGGTTACGCCCCCTGGCGTCCATCTTAGAAACCTGAAAATAATTTCCAGGATTTTCTGTTGGCCACTTTGGTTATAAAATTTTTTACCGTAAGTCTCTACGACGAATAGTTTGTGAGATACAGCCGCGTGCCTCTCTTAATCAGACACCCGGTACATGGTTATATAAAAAATATCTTTATTATTTTATATTTTCAAAAAAATAAAAATGCTACAAAAAGCTAGAAAAGGTTCAAATTTTATTTGATGGACTATTTCGTAAATATTTATTTACCTGTAGTAACAATAGTTATAACCTCCGAAGTAAAAAACTATCTAATAAGGTCAAAATTTGCATAATACACTTTCAAAACTAAAGTGCGTGCGGGAAAGTGGGTTAAAACGCACGGTCGTAGAAGAAGATACTATCCGCACTAGTAAGGAACAATATCTTTTCTACGTGTAGAAAGCAACAAATACTCTTCAGCAATTGTACCTTTTTTTTTTCAAAAAACGTAACTATAACTATATTAGTTCAGAATCGTAAAAAACAATAAACAACTTGATTAGTATTACGAGAGTTTTTGAAATATTTTTGCATATGCTTCAATTGTGTTTAGAATCTTGTCTAGTATGTCTTTTTAGTCGTAGTTTCCAGTATATTATGGCATCTCCTGCGACTACCATGAAAACCAATTGAGCTCAAATTTGGTATCTGGGGCAGTTTTCGAGGCAGAGCAAATCAAAATTTCTGTGAATATATCCAACCGCTGCCATCTTTACTTAGATTTCTCTTGTTTTTTCATATTTTTTGTCATTTTCGTACGTGGATTGAGTTATTGTTGAAATTCCGTTGAAAACGTATCATGATCTGCTTGGCTATGAGTACGCGATGCACTTCGCGAATTTTAATAAACTAAAAATTATCATTATCATCGGAGGTAGAATACACCCCATATCATACTTCTGGTTGCAACTCAACTGAACTGGATATATAAAATATTACATAATATCCAGTTTCAAAACACGGTTTTTATGTTATAAATATGCAGTCATTTCAGTAAAATGGGGATTTACTATTTTATGTACGAGCTCAATATTAAATCACCGGTTCGAACTTGAATACGTGGACGATGACACATAAAATTGATTTATCGTTATGATACTACTCAATATAATCAGTTTCTATCTCGGTTATTTTCGTATAGAAAACTGTTTATATTAATGGTTTTATGTGAATATAATGTTGAATATTTTATGCTCCGTAAAATAATTATTAACTTGGAATAGTAAAATGGATAACTCTATCATATATTCACTAAATATATATATATATATATATATATATATATATATATAAATGAATTTTTATTATGCAAGTTGGCTACATATGGATAAGTCTTTTATTCTCAGTTTTATCAAAAAAATGTATTCTTTATAATAAGTTCTGCAAGTTCTAAAACTAAAAATTTTACCATCGAATATTAAATTGTATCAGTCGTATACGAGGTGTGCAAAAAAAAAGAATTTTGATAAAAAGTATTTTTAACCATATTGAAATTTTTTTACAAAGAAGGGATGTTAAGGATTGGAGATAATTTTCAAATATTAAAAAATTATTTTCTGTGATAACACTGAAAGAACAGAAGTTCAAACTTCATCTTATCGCAGAGAAATTTTTTTGATAGTAAATAAATAATATGGAATATATGAAAATTATTTTTAAATCCTTAAGATCTTTTCCCTATAAAAATTTTAGAGATGGTCGAAAATGAAAGTACTTTCCCATGAAAAAAAAATTAATTTTTCTGACAAACCTCGTATACCACTGATACAATTCAATATCTGATAGTTCAATTTTGGGTTTCAGAACAAAATTTTTTAGAGGAAAAACATTTCTTTGTTGAAACTAATAATAAAAAGTTCACCATATGTTGCTCTCTTACGTAGAGACACTCTATATATATATATATATACATAAATATATATATATATATATATATATATATATAAATATATATATATATATATATATATATATATATATATATATATATATATATATATAATATATATATATTATATATATATATATATATATATATATATATATATATATATATATATATATATATATATATATATATATATATATATATATATATATATATATATATATACAGGGTGTCCCGTAAATAACATGCCAGAATGACACTGGAGGTAGATTGGCTTCAGGTCAATCAGATAACATCAACATGACCTCAGTAAAAGTTTTCTGGTTTTCGAGATATTGCCACTCTTATGTTTTTTCAAGAATCTATACTTTTTGGTCATTTTCTCGCCTGTTTTGAATATAAATAAGTTCTAACTCATGTTTTATTTTTCTTGTGCTATCATCAATATATGATTGAGACAATCGACCTATCATTTCATTAAAAACTAGCTCGCTAATCTCAAAAAAAAATCAAGTTGTTTCAATTTAATTCAAATCCGAAAACGTTAAGTAAAGTTTGACTATTTACTGTGAAAAAATATTGTACCAGACAGAATCACCAAATGATCTTAAAAACTAGCCTATTCAATGCTCTTTCGAAAACGGTATAACACATGTGGTTTTTTTCTTTCAAAAGTCTAAAAATTCCAATTATTGTTATTGAAGTCGTGCTACTTGCGAAATACACTGCGCCGCAAATTTAACGCATAACTTAAATATTTCCTAAGTTTTGACTGAATATTTTCTCAGGCGGTGATTCGATATGAATAAATTTTTCTCCAAATTGTACCTCCGTTCTTTGAGAAAATGCAATAGTTATAAGATGATCAAAAAAGTGAATAAACTTATTGTACAGGGTGTTTGAATAGCGACATGTTTTCCTCGTCCAAGTTTATATCCTTCTGCGGGCAATATCGGTTAGCTCAGGCAGAAAAAAATAGACGATTTTATAATCGCATGTCTTCTGAGTAATCTGTTTTTTCAATCGTCTGTTTATCTTGAGCCAGTCGAATGATATTCATGTTTTTATATCCGCTCACACTTTTCAAACGAAATTTTTAAAACTTTTTTGTTAATTTGTTTTTTTAATTTAATAACAGAATTTATTTTAATGTAAGTATCTGTTTGAATGCTTTTTAACGTTTCTATAAAAAGATTAATGTTGGGGTGCGCAGAGCTGCAGTTTCTGCTAAATTTTGAATGAAAAGATTCGCAAACGTTTGTTGTCCGGTAAATGCTTCCGGTACATTCCGCCCAAATGACTGATGGAAATTTCGAATCTTCATCGATGTAAGTTTCCACTAAATAATCGACAAATTTGTCAATTCTATCGTCTTCTGATTTTCGAAAATTAGCAAGAGATTGCCACGTTCGCTCAACATATGTTGGAATTCCATACTGTCTCTATAAATTTAAGAGATAAACTAAAATGTTTTGGTGATTACCTTAAATTTATACGTCACCCCTTCCCTTTGAGACAGATTATCATTTTCCTTTTCTTTGAATATTCGTGAACAACATCGTTAGGCCAATTATTACCATATTTCTGGTTAACCGCCTAATACATGATATGTATAGAGATTTAAGATAAAAAGATTAACCATCCAAGACTCCCCGGGACGTAGGGCTTGACCGCAATTCAGTCGTCGAAAACAATCACCAAAGTACCCTTCTACCTGCTTCAAATTTTGACCGTAATTCGTGTGTCTCCACCCTTTCTATACAATTTGTCATTCATTTATTTCTTGTATTCGATATAACGGAGAAATCTATTTATAAGTTAGCATCAAGCATCTGAAGAAGATGATGTTTCACGGAAACGAGGGTCGTGCGTTATTTTACTTTGTGTATAAATAAATATGTATATTGTTTTTATAAACCATTGTTTTGATATATTTATTAATTTACATCATGTATTGGCCCAATCAATTCAAAATAAATAAATAAACAAAGTTGTCAACTTTTAATGAAATTTCGTTTGCACAGTCTTCTACACAAGTAAACAAAAAAATTTTAAAAAATTTCGTTTGAAAAGTGTGAGCGGTTATAAAAACATGAATATCTTTCGAGTGGCTCAAGATAAACAGACGATTGAAAAAACAAATTACTCAGAAGACATGCGATTATAACACCGTCTTTTTTTTCTGCCCGATATTGCCCGCAGAAGGATGTAAACTTGGACGAAGAAAACATATCGCTATTCAAACAGCCTGTACAATAAGTTTATTCATTTTTTTTGATCATCTTATAACTATTGCATTTTCTCAAAGAACGGAGCTACAATTTGCTGATAAATTTATCCATATCGAATCACAGCCTGAGAAAATATTCAGTCAAAATTCAGGAAATGTTTAAGTTATGCGTTAAATTTGCGGCGCAGTGTATTTCGCAAGTAGCACGACTTCAATGACAAAAATTGGAATTTTTAGACTTTTGAAAGAAAAAAACCACAAATGTTATACCGTTTTCAAAAGAGCATTAAATAGGCTAGTTTTTACGTTATCATTTGCTCATTCTGTCTGGTACAATATTTTTCCAAAGTAAATAGTCAAACTTTACTTAAGGTTTTCGGATTTAAATTAAATTGAAACAACTTGATTTTTTTTTGAGGTTAGCGAGCTAGTTTTTAGTGAAATGATAGGTCGATTGTCTCAACCATATATTGATGATAGCACAAGAAAAAAACATGAGTTAGAACTTATTTATATTCAAAACAGGCGAGAAAATGACCAAAAAGTATAGATTTTTGAGAAAAACATAAGGGTGGCAATATCTCGAAAACCAGAAAATTTTTACTGAGGTCATGTTGATCTTATCTGATTGACCTGAAGCCAATCTACCTCCAGTGTCACTCTGGCGTGTTATTTACGGGACACCCTGTATATATATATATATATATATATATATATATATATATATATATATTTATATGTATATATATATATATATATATATATATATATATATATATATATATATATATTTATATATTTATATATATATATATATATATATATATATATATATATATATATATAATATATATATATATATACATATATATATAATATATATATATATATATATATATATATATATATATATATAATATATATATATTTATATATAGTAGGTGAAGTAAGTTTAAGTGCTTTGTCTATATACCCGATTATTAAACTCTTTTTTTGTGACAAATGATGTGTACTGTTGTAGTTCAATGTTCTTTGTGAAAAAATTTCTTTTCTATGCCATTTTGTGATAATTTCATTGTTTTTGTGTATGAGAGTAATATCAAGAAAATTTAATGTATTGTTCGTTTCTCTTCCTAGAGTAAATTGTAATTTTCTATCAAAGTCGTTGAATTTTTTGAGAATATCATCAATGAAATCTTCTGATGTTATTATAAGGCAATCATCAACATACCTTTTGAAAGTTATAATTCGTTCATTCGAATTATTCAATACATTTTCTTCTAAATATTCTAAAACTAATTGAGCTATAACACTGGAAATAGGACTTCCCATTGCTACACCATCAATTTGTTGGTAGAAGTTATTTTCATATGGAAAATAGTTTATACCAAGTGCAAATTGAATTGCTTCTATAAAATCGGTTTTAGGAATATTTGTATAATTTTTGATAATATTCCATTTGTCATTAATTATTATTGGAACCAAAGAATTTGGAATATTGGTATAAAGAGAAACAACATCTAATGAGAAAAATTTGTAATTGTTAGGTATTTTCAAAGTTTTAAGATGGTCTACTAGATCGAGAGAATTTTTGATATAATAAGGATTTTGATTTACTATATTTTTTAATATTGAAGAAAGAAATTTAGAAAGATTATATAGGGGTGATTGAATATAAGAGACAATAGGTCTTAATGGTATGTTTTCTTTATGTATTTCAGGCAGACCATGAAATTTAGGTGAAAGGCTGTTGTGTCGAATTAATTCTTTTGATATTTGTGGATAAATGAAATTTTTTTGTTGCCACGTTTTAAACAATTTATTACTTTCATTTTGCAGAGTCTTAGTTAAATCTTTTTTAATTTGTTTATATGTAGATGAATCACTAAGCATTGCAGTAATTTTTTGTTTGTATGTATTAGTTTCTAGTATAACTGTTTTGTTTCCTTTGTCTGATTTAGTTATTGTTAGTTGTGGATTATATTTGATGAATTGTTTGGTTCGATATAAGTTTCTGATAGTTTGTGTATTATGTAATGTTATAAAAGTTAAAAATAGTTCACATATATATATATATATATATATATATATATATATATATATATATATATATATATATATATATATATATATATATATATCTTCAAAGCTGAGTGATCGACATATGAGAAAATTTGGAAAATTAATGTATTGATTGGCGCTACGAAATAATGGAGAGAGCGAACGTACTGATTCCGTTGCAAATGCCAAACTAGGTGGCGAATTGATGTTCCTGTGAGTGCTTTTCTTCGCATTTCGCATTATCGTTCTGTACAGCTTTTGAAGGATGTGATAAAGTAGTTGAAGTATATGTCAAGATTGATGTCTATAGAAACTCTAAGAATAGACTCTTTGTATTCTTCCTCGACTACACATAAGTATATCTATATACATATATATATATATATATATATATATATTATATATATATATATATATATATATATATATATATATATATATATATATATATATATATATATATATATATATATATATCAGGAGCGGCTATTCAAAGGCGGCTAAGCCTCCTCCTCAATAATATTCCTTGTATCACTAATATATTATATTGAATAGTCAGCATTCAGCATATTCATATTAATCAAAATCATATTATTTCATGCACCTACCTTCCTTTCAACCTACATTATATAATGGTATTTACATTTACTGCAGTTCATTCATTTCAAGATTTGTGGCAACGCTGCTGGAGGCTTAGAAAGGTATATTCTCAACGTTCATTATGCCTGCCACAGAAAAGCAAACAACGGTGCGAATACTGTCAATGAATACTTCATTGCAATAGAAAAGCAAAACACATGTAAATGGCAACACCGATAGATTCTGAGTCTTATACAATGTCGACCAATCACAACTATAGAATTTCGGGTAAAATCGAGTGAATTCGTTGGAAATTAATTTAATCGTAGTGTGATCGTAGTGACTAATGACCGGCAACAGCTTGTTTACTCTCGCGTATTGTTTTAAAATGAGTTTGGTTACTGAAGTTAATCTCAAAAATTTCAATGGTGACTTAGTGGAATATTTGTTATCCCATAACTTGAGTGCACTAAGTTATGAGGATAAAGTTTTGATAAAAGCGTTGCGACCTAGCCCTGAATTAAACAATTTGGTGCAGCGTAACAGACAACAAAACCGCGGTTTTAATACAAGGAATTATGAGAGACATCCTTGCCTAACCGGATCACAGGTAAAAAATAAATTATTTTGTTGGCAGTGTTTACTTTTTACTAGAGAAAATGTCTCTGTTTGGGGCCGCTTAGGATTTAATTCTATAGTTGAAAGTGAGGAATTTTTCACCGATAAAGTAACTTTAAATACCGCACGCGGATTAATATCTTACTTACAAGATAAGGAATTTATATATTTTTTAAACATCTATAAATTAATTTTTGAACAAACAGAAATAGTTTTTCAAATCTTACAGCAAAAGTTTTCAGATGTAATTTACTCACGAAATCGGCTCAAGTTTCTTTTGGAAAAAATTTCAGAATTTCGTGCAAAAGTTTATTTTAAAAAACTATTTTCTGTATTTCAAACTACTGATGATACGACTCAATTTAGCCCAAAACGAAAGAAATTCAGTTACGCAGATATGGAGCTTCACTATAAGCAAATATTTTATGAAATTTTGGATACTATTAGGGGTCAAATAGAAATAAGGTTCTCTGATTTGAAAGAACTGCATTTCTTCGACTTACTCAATAAAAATTTGTTTACCGGATTTTCGGCTAATTTTCCAGATAACCTTTTGGAAAATTTATGTCAAAAATACACTTTTTTTGATAAGGTGGCCATAAAAAGTGAACTGTGTGTTGATTATAATGACAATGAAATTTTGGGGCAAAATGAAAATCATGTGAGGACTATTAAATACGTTTTTGATAATGATTTGAATCAAGATTTACCCCAAGTTTATAAACTCTTATGTCTAATTGTTTCTATCTCGGTGACATCGGCTTCCGTAGAGCGCTCGTTTTCCACTCTTAAGAGAATTAAAACTTATTTACGAAATTCAATGAGCCAGGATCGTTTGAAAAATATTAGTTTGTTGTCTATTGAAAAGGAATTGGTAAAACTTTTGGCGAAAGACAAAAAATTTTATGAGGATATTATAGATCATTTTGCTAACGTTAAAGATCGCAGAACCCCGCTAATCTTCAAAAATATATAATAACTTTTTATTTGCTCTCACCAGCTGTTAACAAATTCGATAAGTAGGTAGGTAGGTACCTATTTATAGATGTATGTATGTATGTATAGATGAATAGATTAATTGGCTGAAAAGAGTTTTTGTGAATATTGCAAATAGGAGTTGTAGTTCTCAAGGTAGACACTCGAAAGTGAAAACAAATTAATAGCTCAGGGTGCTTGTTTTACTTTGATTTTCTTTAAATTATGAGGCGGTTGACCTTGAAATCCTAAAAATTTTCACCTATGGTGTATTTTTTAACACCTCTTGTAGCCTCCTCCCAAAACCTCACGAGCCGCCACTGATATATATATATATATATATATATATATATATATATATATATATATATATATATATATATATATATATATATATACATGAACAAAAGCAAAACTTGAATTCATTAAGTTTATCATCACGAAAATACTTTGAAAGAAATAAAACTGCGATTGCAATTTCGGTCACTAGACCATCATCGGGCAGATTGAGTTCAGAATACATAATTATAATTATAGATTTGACTCTTACAGGTGGAGAATAATTATCACAGGTACCTAAATAGACAAGAGGAACATATTTCAAGAAGAGCTCATCGAAGTGCGTTTCCCAAATTAGTACAATAAAATGTTGTCAGAAAAATCATTTTTGTTTGAATACACTAAATATAGGAGAATATATCAAGTCAATCTGGTTGTTCAGCAAGATATCGCCTGCATTATGATTGAGTTTGAAACTTTCCAATGATTCTGAGTGAGTTAGTTTGGTCCCTTTCTTTAATTTGTGCATAATTTGGAAGTTATCTTTTTGTGGAAACGGCTGGTGGTTTTCACGGCAATGATTTGAGAAATTATTTAATCAAGGATCATAATGAATAATTGAAGCAAATAATTTTTTTTAAATTTTGACAATTTTTATCTTTTGTTTATAAAAAAAGTACCGACTTCATAAAATTAATAACAAATGTGTCCTACTTTAGTTTTCACAAACTAATGATTACTAAGATTGAATTGATTGAGTTCATAATTTTATGATAATTAATAATAAAATGTATATACTCATAACTGTGGAAAAAATCACCCCTCTAATATATATATATATATATATATATATATAATATATATATATATATATATATATATATATATATATATATATATATATATATATATATATATATATATATTATATATATAATTATATATATATATTTATATATAGTATATATATATATATTTAATATATAGGTATAATATATTATATATAGATTATTATATATATATATATATATATATATAATATATATATATATATATATATATATATATATATATATATATATATATATATTAGCTGTTTTTGCTTGTTTTGAATTCCACTTTATTACGTTTTTTAGTGATAAAAATCGATCGAGAAAAAAAAAATTATACAATCGAAAAGTTGTTAACGTTTCGTTACAAGATTTTTAATACTGACAAAATATTTTTGTCACTTATGAGTCTTTCAAATGTTCAACTATGTAATTGATTATAAGAAATTCAAGTATTTTCTGATCACAAAATATATAGACAATAAAAAATCATTATAATTAAGGTTTGATATCAAAAATGCTTGAATGTAATGAAAACGTTTATTCAATTTTCGAAATTGAGGATACAATTTAATTTATTATGTGGAAGAAAGAAGTATAATGATACCAAATTTTTTATGAAGTAACGTATGATATAAAAACACATTTATGAGATGAATAAATTAAGTTCTTCCTTCTATGCTGATACAGTACTTTGATTAGAAAATTCAAATAACTTAGTGGATGTATTTGGCGTATCCAGTTCCATAAGAGAGACCACTGTAAGAGAGTCCTCCGTAAGGGAGACCACTGTAAGAGAGAGCTGGAGTGGCCAAAGCACCAGAGTAGGCACTTCTCAAGTATGAAGAACCATAGGCAAGGGATGGGGCAGCGTATGCGGATCTCAAGTATGAAGAACCATAGGCAAGAGATGGGGCAGCGTATGCGGATCTCAAGTATGAGGCACCATAAGCTGGGGCAGCGTAGGTGGCTGGAGCAGCATAAGAGATAGCTGGGGCTGCGACGGTATGGGCGGCATAGGCAGCTACTGGAGCAGCGGCTACAGAATAAGCTGACTGCGAGATTCTGTTGTTGAAAGCATATGAGGTGGCGGCAGGTAGAGCTTTGGTTACGATGGGGGCGTGTGCAATGGCGGGAGCAGCGTAAGAGATAGCTGGGGAAGCATAGGAGAATGCTGGTGCGGCGGCAGCATAAGAAATAGCTGGGGAGGCGATTCCGCCTAAGTAGCCAGCGTTAACATATGCCAAGGTGGCGAAAAGAACGATGATCTGAAAAAGAAAACGATGAGATATTAGCAATTTTATATAACTTTTGAACGACTTAAATTTTTAGATGTTGTTGACTGCAATTTGAGTATCACGATCTCATTCTAGTTCAATAAAATTTAAATGGTCATGGAGAAAATATATGTTTAATTCTATAAGAATATTAATCAATGTCAAATTTGGTAATTAATACAGACAAAATATTTATTTTTCATCTAAACGGTAAATTTTATGAAAGTTTCCAGAATGGATTCGATTTTAGCTGTTTATTGTATTATTTGAACACAAATAGTTTCGGTAGGTTCGGTGGAAATCATCAGATTTTTTCGAAAAATTTTATGTTCACATATATAGAAAATTATGTTGGGTTATTCCCTAGTATATAGTAGAACATATTGATATTTTCGAAAAACAAGTTTCTTAAGATCATTGTTATATTCATTATCTGGTTGAAGAGCACAAAACACGAAATGTGAATCAAAAATTGACGAACTGTAAAATTGAAGGTTATGTTTTGTAATGTGTTCAGTTGTAAATAGGGGAATGGAGCCAAAGACATTTCATAAAGTAATCGTATAACACACACACATTTAGACTTATGGTGATTAATGTTTCAAATACACAGATTAAATAATGAATTAATAACATGATTTTAACTAGCGATATTGATGAACTATTTATTTAACAGAAATTCATTTCAAATAAACACAAATAAAAATACTCAAATACTTTTCGTACAACAGAGGAATGTCTTTCATCAATTAGAAAAATTTTTCTGAAAATAACACTTTACCAATTATAAATACAGAATTTTGCGATCTTCCATGAACCTGTTTATCCCAAATCTATTTTCAATATGAATCATCATTTTTAAAGAAAACTCAGGCCTCCCAATAGGTTCACCACTTAGCCCTCTATTGGCAGAAATATTCATGAATTATTAAGAAAATCAATCATGAAAAATAAATTGACCCAAAAACATATTATCTCTGGTATTGTTATGTTGACGATATTTTAGTAGGCTTTCAAGGTTCAAATCGACAAATAGACCAATCTTTGAATTTCTCAAATAATTTTCATATTAACATAAAATCTACTGCAGAAATAGAAACTATATTACAAATTTTTTAGATTGGACAATATCAAAAAAATATAATAAACATTCATAAAATATCTACATAAAAAAACACATTTACAGATGCAACTATTCCAATGGTATCTCTCAATCATATAAATAACAAACTTGCGGCCTATAACCCAATGATTCAACGAGCTTTTTCCATCCCTCTATCAGATAAAGATATCAATATAGAAATGACTACCTACAATGAAACAAATAGCGTCAAATAATCATATTGCTACACATTTTTTAAACCGAATTATCAATCGTAAAGAGCAGAAACAAACTTTTCGGTTACTATACTCGATAATAAAAAACCCAGAGAAAAGATATGCTAGTATAAGTTATATTGGCCAATTATCAAATAATATTTGCAACTACTTTTCAAAATTTAATATAACCACATCTTTTTCAAGTGGGCTGAACTCAAGCAAACTATTATATAGAATCATAAATTGCCAGAAATGTATTATAAGGTGATATGTAATTGGTAATCAGGCAAACTTTTTTAAAAGAAATTTATTCACGCTACAGTTTCGAGGTAAGGGTTTTCCTCTTCTTCAGGCTAAAAAGACATGGTTAAACATATAAGCATCACAAAAAACTTTCAAAACTTACCAGAATGAACAACAATTAATTGTAAACTAAAAAGCATATAGTATGAACACTAAAACTTTTTTTAAAAATCTTTCTTTATAAATTCAATAATCAAAGAACCTCTATCTGAATTAAAATATCAATTGTCAAAGTAATACACAGATACACTGTTATAAAGTACAGCGGATCACAGACAAACACGTAGAATGCTTATATGTTTAACCATGTCTTTTTAGCCTGAAGAAGAGGAAAACCCTAACCTCGAAACTGTAGCGTGAATAAATTTCTTTTAAAAAAGTTTGCCTGATTATCAATTACATATCACCTTATATTGCAAACTATTATTTAATGTCAAAGAAAAAACAGACAAATATAAAAAAATCTGGGGTTTATAGAATTGGATGTGGTGAATGCCCAACGGCGTAAGTTGGACAAACCGGGCGAAATTTGAATCTCTTTTTAAAGAACATATTTACTCCAATAGTACATATGCGATATTCGAATACATATGAAACTACAAGGCATAAAATCACAATAGAAGATCTTAAAATTCTAGATATTTGCAATAAAGGAATCGCAATGAATCTGTTGGAAAGTTTGGATATCAACAAACATAGAAAGAAACCAGAATTTCAAAATAACCAATTAGACCTCAATATAAATAATTTTACCTAATATGTCTACATTTACTTGACAAAGGTGTGATAGTCGCAACCGGTTGTACCTATATTTTGAATTCATTGTGAGGAAATTGAAGAAAAGTATGATTTTAATTAATATGGAGTTCTATGTTCTGCATAACGGTAGATATAACATTGTTTGTCGAGTCTACTCAGCGGTAAAAATGACTTTATCATTTTAAGAATCTACAGTTATTTTGAAAACATTCATAACAACAAACAATATGCAGTAGGTAACTTTCCATTTTTCAACTTTTTTAATATTTCTTCACTTACAAAAAACAGAGAAATTCTACGTATATTGAAACTGAAAAAAATATACAATATACTCACTTTGCAGGCCATTTTGGGTTGTATTTTATTTTTCTCACAAACGAACTTGTTTGAATGATATCTCAACAAACATGCAATTATCTTTTATACCCTACAATTCTCAAAAATTCGAATTGTGGAGGGCGTGTTCGATAGCAAACGTGCTCCAATTTCGACCTGTTTATTGAGATAAAAACTTTTGGTCGATATGTTACAACAATAATCGGGTTTTATTATAGGTAATTCGGATATTCATTTACAGGACATTGGCCAATTTAAATGTCGGTTGATTTTCGAGTACGCTCATGTTATTCATATTATGTGAAACTTATAAGGTTAACCTTTTTGGATGCCTTGAAATGTTCGGCCTCAGAGTAATTCGAGACCAAGATCAATTTCTTCATTGTGAGATACCGGCTTTGGGTTCAGTGAAATGTATAGGTGAAGGTGGAGGCTTCTTTCAATATTACACGTTTGAGTAAGCTTCTTGACTGACATATTATTATTGCATTGAGTACGCCCAAATTGTTTAGAGAAATTAATTTAACTGTAAATAGAGATCAGAAGTTCTCATATTATAGGTCGTATTTTTCTTGAGAACAATTAGTCTAGTCAACAAGTGCTTTTTTGTTCAACTTTTTTCAGCAGTGCCGGAAAAATATGAGCAAGGCGTCATTCGATTTGGAATGGAATGTATATATTTTTTGAAAAAAAAAAAGTTCCGCTCGCAAAAATTGTAAAAGTTATAAACAAGATTTTTGATATATAAAAAAAGATTCGAAAAGAGGGAGAAAATTTTCTATAATGAAGTCTCAACTCCCGAAACTGTAGGATCAATATTTATAATTTTCTCAGACTGGTAAAAATACGGCCGAAAACGGATAATGTGACCCATTTTGGACACTTTAACAATAAACATTATTTAACCATATTAAATAGGTGAATTAATGAATGAAAAAATTAAGGCACTTACTGGATAGTTGAATGAATAATAATTCGGTGGCAAAAATTTTTATCACGATTTTTCAATTAGTTATGCTATAATTAATTATTAATTTTTTTGTGCATGAACATGGAAATTGTAAGTCTTATAACTGTTCAACTATAGATATGAGATTTTTTTTATTTCTTAGAGCTATTTTTGAAAGGCTTTAAGAATAGATCCTTGTTAACAAAATTTGAAAGTTTTAATTTTTCAGTTTTTTATTAACAATTTACGTAGTTGCGAAATGAAAATGAATTTTTTTTATCATCAGAAGCTGTAAAAAATAATTGTTTCATTTTTTATCTCTTATTGTATGGAAAATTTTGTATGAACAAATGCGTTGTTTATAGGAGAATGGAAAAAAAATTATGATTATTTAACTTTGTTTTATTCTGGAACTACGAAAATTATCAATAAAAAACTGAAAAACGGAATTGCTTGAATTTTTTCAACGAGAATTTATTTTGAAACCTAGCTCCAAAAAAGAAAAAAATCTCAGATTTACAGTTTAACAGTTATCACACTTGCAATATTCATGCTCAAGCAGCTAAAAACTATGAATTAATTATTGCATATCTTATTGAAAAATCGCGATAAAATTTTTTTGCCAATGAATTAATTTTCATTCAACTATCCAATTAGTGCTTGAATTTTTTATTTCTTAATTTTTGTTTTTAATATGGTTAAATAATGTTTATTGTTAAGGCGTCCTAAATGGGCGTGTTTTACGCAAGCCAGATTAGCTGTTTTCGGCCGAATTTTGAACTCTCTGAGAAAATAATAAATATTTATCCTACAGTTTCGAGAGTTGAGACTCGTTATAGAAAATTTTCTCCTCTTTTCGAATATTTTTTAGATATCAAAAATCCCAATTCGTTTTTGAGTTATTCGTAGAAAACCAAACCCCTATTTTTATCTTTCAGTTTGTTCAAATTGTTTATAATTTTTACAATTTTTTCGACCGGAACTTAATTTTTTTCAAAAAATATTTACATTCCATTCCAAATCGAATGACACCTTGCTTATATTTTTCCGACACTGCTGAAAAAAGTTGGTACAAAAATGACTAGACTAAATAGACTATTACACTATATAATTCATTTTTTGAGTTTATCTAATATATATATATATATATATATATATATATATATACGGTGTCACTAAATTGCTGGGACACAGAGCTACCACGTGTAGTAGAGGTGAAAATAAGTCGATTGGGCACAATTTATTTATATACCAAAAAGAACCATTTATTTGCCCCTGAGAAGAGTTGAAGGTTTACATGAAAAAACACATTTTAAGAAGGGTGCATTTCAATTTTTTACATTGAATTGACATTTGTATTCATGAAAGTGAACGTCAAATTGAACACTCATTATGAAAAAAAATTTTGCCTTTGTTTTCACTGCCAACCAATTTTTTTATAAGCTTGTACTAGGAATATCTGTTAACACGATTTAAGACAAAATTTTTTTCCTTCGAAATTATGCGGAATGAGAAACTTTTATAAGAGTAATAAAATGAATCAATCTTTTCGCTACAAAAAATTGAGTACCGTACTGCCACCCCTAAGAAAGTTCTGAAAAAAATATCAGAGGAAGAAGGTGGTTTTACGACTTTTAAAGTTTCTTTGATAACCGAGAGAATAGTCCTTCAAAATGCAATAATTCAAACTTTCAAATCTTCTCACGGACAAACGGTACATTTTTGTATATATTTAAATTGGGTTCAGTCGACTTATTCTGACCTGTACTATTCGTGGTAGCTCTATCTGATGATGACACCTCAGAAAAATTGAGGGAACTGATCACTAGTGTCTTTTGTACAGTTGTCACTATTTGTAGAATCTAAGCATATTCATACTTAAAATAGGAGAAGAAACATTAGTTTAGTGGTTTGCTACTTTTCAATAAAATTTATAATTCAGTTACTATTCGCTTTGACGGCAAGGTTTCAGAAAATTTTTGTTGTTTTTTTTTGAGTAGATTTTCTGTGTCAATTTAATTTTTTTAAAGATTGTTTATTTTTTTGCTTTGTTAAATCAGAACAATATTGTAAATAAAACTTCTTATTTTTTGATTTTCACTATATTTCGTTAACATGACAATTGTTTCGCCAATACACAGTGGTATTCTTCAGATGTATGTTACATACTGACTTTTACAACGAGAATATTGAAAGAGGTAGAAAGTACAAACTGTTAATGACATGGGAAAGCACAATAGGCACAAATATTTAATATTTCAAGAGCTTCTAATAAATTGAGTTTAAGGTCTTTCTTTTCCATATGTAATATTTCAAATTCACTATTGAAAATATGATTTTGTTGTAGGAGATGTGATGCATAAGTAGAATCTAATTTTTCTTTGTCGTAACTTCTTTTCTGTTCTGATATTCGAACTCCAAAGTTCCTGGCAGTTTGGCCAACATATACTTTAGGACATGAACCACAAGTTAGCTTATATATCCCTGATTCATTTACAATTCTATTTTTTTAGATAAAACTACACAAAATAAATTATATTTTTAATAGTGAATTTGAAATATTACATGTCATTAACAGTTTTTACTTTCTACCTGCTATGTGATTACGTTTAGATTTTCCCCATTCTTATTGTACATTCCCTTCCTTCATCTTTCAAAATTCTCGTTTTGTATTGGCGAAACAATTGTCATGTTAACAAAATATAGTGAAAATCAAAAACTGTGAAGTTTTATTTACAATATTATAGTTGAGTTTCATCAAGTATCGGCCAAATCAATTAGTTAAATCAAAACAATGTTATCATATCAGTTTCATATAATCAAGCCTACTATGACGAAATACAATCTAATACTAAAGAAAGTTCAAGAATGATACTTATTTTCAAATTGGAAGGCATTGATTCTTCTTCATAAAAGTTAATACTTGAACATCGAACAAATCAATAGCACTATTATTAATGGCTGAACTTTCTGCCTGAATTTGTAGGAACGATAATATGTCGAAGTAACAAATGATGAAATATCTCTACTACGTGGATATAGAACAAAACGTAGGTAGTGAGAGAGATTTTTCAGTAGACACACAAATTGCTGCGATTTTCTCCGAATTATTTCGCTTTAGAATTATCTTCGAAATAGCAGCGAGTCGAATACGAAGTGAATTGGTAGATTCATACCAACCAATTTTGATGGCTTCATTGAATACAATTTTGAATGGAATGTAATAGTTTCATTGAATTGGGAGTAGGACGTAGACCGAAATAATGCTACTAAATGTTAGAAATGTATAATAACATTCGACATTTGACAAAATGACATTTGACATAATTACATATGACATAATTATATATGACATAACTACATATGACATAATTATATATGACATAAATACATATGATATATTGATAATTGGCCTGAGAGACGTAATGGCATTTGACACCGTGAAATTTGATATGATGACAATTGACGTAATGACAGTTGAAATTTTGACATTGGGACATTTGACATAATGACATTTGACATAAAGAATTTTGACATTATGACTTTTGACAATGAAATTTCACATAATGATATAACGAGATTCAGAGGTTGAGCGTCAATTTGAGCAAACGCTTAAACTCTGAATCCCAAGATTTAGAGGTTAAATCAAAACCACGTGAGAGACAATAAATGTAATGTGATATGGTGAACAATAAGTGTTTAAAATAAAATTTTAAAACAAGCAAGCCGGGTATTGGTATAATCCAAGACCTCTGGTACCAGAGACCCGGCCCAAGACGAGTTGTATTGGGCAAAATAGCCATAGCAGCTAGCCCATTTCACCCTCCCGTTAGGGAGGGTTTTTGAATAGAAGAAGAAGAAGAACGATATAACGACATTAAACAAAATGACATAATTTAGTTAGTAAATTCCTAAAAAACAAAGAACTGACCAAATTTCAGAAATTATTATTCAAACCCTTTTGTTGCATAAAATCTAAATTATTCTGTAGTCTGAAACCGAAACCAAGGAGACCAAGCTTTACAGTATTATATGGAATAATTGCATTTATTACTAGATATAAAAGGTGTTCTCACTCTCTGTAGCTCAAAAATAAACTCTCACTTCATTCATCAAAAAAATGCCACTTTTATCTCTAGTGATGAAATTTACTATTGACTTGTTACATGAACCTCCACAGAATTACAATAGCTTTACAACAAATATCACGTCCTATTCTTAAAGCAACTATATTTCTAATATTTCTTCCGTCATAAAACGAGTATATATTAATGAAGTGTTTATTCTAGATTCCTACAAATCACTGAATTCACGAATCTGTTGTTTGAATTCCAACTAGTATAGTCACTAATACTATGCAATTCATTACAATCATCTCTGTAACTGATTTCAATACTACTCGAAAAATTGAAAATGAAACTGGGGAAAGCTGAAAATGGAATATATTAACTTGAGACCTGATCAAACTCAAGAGCGGAAATAATAAACTCAAATTTCTAGGAATTTCATGCCGTTCTAGAGGCAAGATATTAATAAAATAAATATTCATTTGAAGTAAAATTACCATATAAATGGAAATGTTCTTTCCAAATTCATCTTTCTCATCTTTTAGAGTGTTTGGCAATATTTTGTTCTGATTAGTCGTTTACTTATCATTTAGGGATATTTTTCCAATAAGAGAAATTGGGGTCTATAGTCTCAAAAATTCTCTTTCCATGAGAATGTATGTATATATAATATATATATATATACATATATATATATATATATATATATATATATATATATATATATATATATATATATATATATATATATATATATATATATATATATATATATATATATATATATATATATATATATATATATATATATATATATATATATATATTTATATATACTAGCTGACACGGCAAACGTTGTTCTGCCATATAAATTATTTTTATCTATTCATCTATCTGCCGATGTATATCTACCTATCTAACTATATATCTATCTATCTAGATAGTTATCTATCTTTTTATCTATCTATCTAACTATCTATCTATCTATCTATCTATCTATCTATCTATCTATCTATCTATCTATCTATCTATCTATCTATCTATCTATCTATCTATCTATCTATCTATCTATCTATCTATCTATCTATCTATCTATCTATCTATCTATCTATCTATCTATCTATCTATCTATCTATCTATCTATCTATCTATCTATCTATCTATCTATCTATCTATCTATCTATCTATCTATCTATCTATCTATCTATCTATCTATCTATCTATCTATCTATCTTCTTTTTTTTTGTGGGAGGGGAAACCTTTTATAGGCACCCATTCTGTTCTAAAATAGGTAGTGTTAGAGTACATCCTATCGTTAGGTAGCTACTAACTAAAACCCCTCCCCTTAGCTCTCTTCCACTGGAACTGCTTACGCATTACTTCGGTGGAAGGGCGGTCAAGTCTACCTCATCTCGTCTCTTCCTTTATTCTCGATTATTGCTCGAACTACAGAATATGCTCTATTCCATGTTTCTTCAGATGCCAAGAGGTCATTCATTAGGGTGCCTGCCTTAAAAATGTGACCAGTTTTATCGAGATATTCTTGTCGAACTACGTTCCAGTTCGGGCAGCTAAACAACGTATGAGCGGCATCGTCTTCCTCTCCGCAGTAGACGCACATATCCGTTTCCACCCTTGTATGACGGAGGAGGTACTTTCTAAAGCTTCCATGCCCTGATATCGCTTGAGTCAGAAAGTAGTCCACTTCGCCATATGGCCTATCTAGCCATGCCTGAATATTCGGTATAAGATGGAATGTCCAACGGCCTGCGGTACTGCGATTCCATTTTTCCTGCCACCTATTCATGAGATTCGCGCGTGTCGTCTTTTTATCTTCTCCTAGGTACTTTTCCCTTCGTTCGAGTATTTGGAGTTCTATTGGAGGAACTCCAGCGATCACTCCCGATGCGTCTGTGGATATAGTTCTATATGCGCAACAGATTCTGATATTCATCTTGCGTTGGATGGTTGTTAGTTTACCTAGGAGCTTCTTATTATTAGTCACTGAATACCATGAAGGGGCCGCATACAGCAACTTTGAATGTACAACTGACGACAAAATTTTTCTTTTGGATGCCCTGGGTCCCTCTACGTTTGGCATAAGGGAAGCCAGAGCTGTTAATGTCTTTTCAGCCATCAGAACACTCTTAGATACTTGTGTGGCAAATCTATCTATCTATCTATCTATCTATCTATCTATCTATCTATCTATCTATCTATCTATCTATCTATCTATCTATCTATCTATCTATCTATCTATCTATCTATCTATCTATCTATCTATCTATCTATCTATCTATCTATCTATCTATCTATCTATCTATCTATCTATCTATCTATCTATCTATCTATCTATCTATCTATCTATCTATCTATCTATCTATCTATCTATCTATCTATCTATCTATCTATCTATCTATCTATCTATCTATCTATCTATCTATCTATCTATCTATCTATCTATCTATCTATCTATCTATCTATCTATCTATCTATCTATCTATCTATCTATCTATCTATCTATCTATCTATCTATCTATCTATCTATCTATCTATCTATCTATCTATCTATCTATCTATCTATCTATCTATCTATCTATCTATCTATCTATCTATCTATCTATCTATCTATCTATCTATCTATCTATCTATCTATCTATCTATCTATCTATCTATCTATCTATCTATCTATCTATCTATCTATCTATCTATCTATCTATCTATCTATCTATCTATCTATCTATCTATCTATCTATCTATCTATCTATCTATCTATCTATCTATCTATCTATCTATCTATCTATCTATCTATCTATCTATCTATCTATCTATCTATCTATCTATCTATCTATCTATCTATCTATCTATCTATCTATCTATCTATCTATCTATCTATCTATCTATCTATCTATCTATCTATCTATCTATCTATCTATCTATCTATCTATCTATCTATCTATCTATCTATCTATCTATCTATCTATCTATCTATCTATCTATCTATCTATCTATCTATCTATCTATCTATCTATCTATCTATCTATCTATCTATCTATCTATCTATCTATCTATCTATCTATCTATCTATCTATCTATCTATCTATCTATCTATCTATCTATCTATCTATCTATCTATCTATCTATCTATCTATCTATCTATCTATCTATCTATCTATCTATCTATCTATCTATCTATCTATCTATCTATCTATCTATCTATCTATCTATCTATCTATCTATCTATCTATCTATCTATCTATCTATCTATCTATCTATCTATCTATCTATCTATCTATCTATCTATCTATCTATCTATCTATCTATCTATCTATCTATCTATCTATCTATCTATCTATCTATCTATCTATCTATCTATCTATCTATCTATCTATCTATCTATCTATCTATCTATCTATCTATCTATCTATCTATCTATCTATCTATCTATCTATCTATCTATCTATCTATCTATCTATCTATCTATCTATCTATCTATCTATCTATCTATCTATCTATCTATCTATCTATCTATCTATCTATCTATCTATCTATCTATCTATCTATCTATCTATCTATCTATCTATCTATCTATCTATCTATCTATCTATCTATCTATCTATCTATCTATCTATCTATCTATCTATCTATCTATCTATCTATCTATCTATCTATCTATCTATCTATCTATCTATCTATCTATCTATCTATCTATCTATCTATCTATCTATCTATCTATCTATCTATCTATCTATCTATCTATCTATCTATCTATCTATCTATCTATCTATCTATCTATCTATCTATCTATCTATCTATCTATCTATCTATCTATCTATCTATCTATCTATCTATCTATCTATCTATCTATCTATCTATCTATCTATCTATCTATCTATCTATCTATCTATCTATCTATCTATCTATCTATCTATCTATCTATCTATCTATCTATCTATCTATCTATCTATCTATCTATCTATCTATCTATCTATCTATCTATCTATCTATCTATCTATCTATCTATCTATCTATCTATCTATCTATCTAACTATCAATCTATCAATCTATCTGACCCGGCAAAAATGTTAATCATTGGGAGTATGAAAAATATATTACGACCTATTCGCAAACCGACTATTGTTATTTTCGATTGCCATCTTGCAGCCCTATTGCGGATTTGTGGATAAAATTTAAAAAAGTTAAAATATGTAAAAATAGGGGTTGATCGTAGAAGGGTGAACAATTGAGAGTAATATGAATATTTCTATTCTAAGTCATGACGAAATAAAAATGACATAGATCAGAAATAATTTTATATGGTGGTTAAGTATTCTCAAATTTTCTAATTTCCCACGCAATTTTCTTAACGATGTTTCAGAACTGTCATACTATTAGAACTAAGACCTTGATGTTCTGTCACTGAATTCAAATACTAATATATCTGGACATGAAGAATTAATCTATTTTATTTTATATATAGTTTTATTTTTCAGTGGGAATAAAAACTTTTCATAAATTTACTGGTGAAATATTCATCCTACCCGTATCGTTTCATCCAGAAGGGTGACCGTGAATACAGTGAAAATGTTTATATATAAAGTGTGCATTTTGGTGAGCATTCTAGGTATAGGATTTGAACATCCCACTCGAAAAACAGAATACATTTGAATACATAACTCTGATTATTTTTTCATGTTAAGGCTCTTTCGTGAAATAACTTTCTCGGGAGTATTATTTCTATTATGGTCTTATGAGGATTTGAATGCGAGCGTGGAATGCGATGTTATCATGGAATGTTTCGTATTATCTTGCGGACAATTCTGTTTTAAAACGAATAGGTAAGTCCCCAAATTCAAGCGATGGGCTCATCTTTTGTGCAGGATGTTGGGACGTCATCAGGGATTTTCTCATTCTGATATCTGAAAATAATTTTAATTATATAAATTTTAAACTTGTTTTTATTGAAATAGTGAAAAATTGTTTTTTTGGAAAATGGCCCGAAAAATTATACCTATCAAAGGCGTCGAAAAGGGAGGGGGGGGGTAATGGGGGTAATTAACCCCCCCTCCCCCAAGATAGACTTTTGACAAACAAAAAGTTTTTTGCCTACACTTGACGAAGAAAACAAAAGTGTATTATCACCAATTTTATTAATTAAAAGTACATAATTATGATATTTTATTAATTTAATTACAATATTTCGATAGCTTATACGCATATAATACTATGCAACCATCAATACGTGTGACGTAAATGAATAATAGGTGTATGATATATTCACCTCGATATTCACTGAATAAATGGTATAAGTTGAATTTTAATAAAAATTTTACTTGCTATCAAAATTTGACTTATACAACTTATTTAATGAATAATATTATACACCTGAAGGAAAATACTGATACAACTCAGTAGCGCAAAATTTATGTGCTATATAACTTTTCCTCATATATAAAAAAAAAATTTTACCCTCATGTAAAAATATATATTATTTTCTAGTTCAAAGCTTTTATGAAAAAGGTTAGTTTAGGAAGAATACAAGAATTATGTTTATTTTCATTAAATATTACCTAAGTTTTGTTACCTTATAATTATTTTCCTCAATATGTCAAGGGGCAAAGGCCTACAAACAATAAAAGTGTTTTGAAAATTTATCTTGTTTATCTGTTACCCCTCCCCAAAAGAAAAAATTATCGACGCACTTGATACCTATGGATAGAAAGTAGTCTGCTTGTTCAACAAGTTGCACTAAATAGAAATATAATAATCAAAGACACATTCACATATATTGAGTAGGGATGAGGGTTAGGCTGTTATGTTTGATATTATCTGTAATATGGAAATTCTAGTAAAAAACTCTGAATCACATTATCTAAGCACAATATCAATATTGCTTAGAGTACCGGAAATGACATAGGAAACGTGTTAGTTTGAATTGTTTGGACAATGTTTCTTCCGTATTTGTAGAATTCTGGACTTCCATTGTCTATAAAATATCTAAAACAAAAATAAAGGAAAGAAATTTGATTAGTAAATGGCAAGTTCAACAAAAAGGAAAATAGCTGAAAAAATTAAATTCAATGAATTAGTAGGATAGAATGGAAGTATCTGAAAAAGAATGAAATGAGATTAGTAAATAATAAGATGTCAAATAGTGAAAAAATAAATTTATACAGTACGTTCCAGTTAGTTGGGTATCTCTAATCGTTCTCAAATGTAACAGTTTACACTTGAGAACGGTTACCCAACTAAGTGAAACATCCTGTATATTAATTGTATAATTTTATTTCACTATTTCACTATTTTCCAGCTTATTATTTACTAATCTCATTTCACTCTTTTTCAGATACTTCTTTCTTTTATTTTTGTTTCAGATACTTTATCGACAATGAAAGTCCAGAATTCCACAAATACGACATAGGAAACCATATGAAGAATAAATAATCAAAAGTCCACGAAAACAATAAAGCGTATAAAATTAAATGTGATAATTGTGATAAGTTTTATATTGGTTGAACTGTCAGACCAAAATTTCAGAACATGAACGTAGCTTTATTAATCAAAAATGGAATTCATATTGAGCAAACCATTGTCGCCATTTTTATGTATAAATTTCAATCATTATAATCGAGGTCCCTCTCGAAAAGACTCATATCTAGAGACTTTTATCGCTATCTAGAAACTATTGAGCAACAGATATCCTATAATTCGAGTAATTTCTTCAAGTACATTTCACATAAAAGACCTCATAGCTCGTTTCCGTCGGTTTTGAGGAAGGACGATCTGGAGGCCTCGTCTCCCGAGGATGTTTCGAATCTTTTTGCCGATTTTCTCAGTTCTGTTTTCGAGCCCTAATTAGATTGCAATGAAAATTTTGATCATGTCGAGAACGTCTACAGTAGCGATTATTTAGGAGAGATTTTGCTCTCTGAGGCAAGCGTTGAGGAGGCCTTGAGAACATAGAATCCTAACAGGGGCCCGGGTCCGGATGAAGTTCCGCCGATATTTTTGAAAAATTGTCACAGGTCTCTTGCACTTCCATTAACGATTATTTTCAACCGGTCGCTCAGAGTTGGTGCTTTTCCTTATCGTTGGAGATTATCGAAAATTATTCCAGTGTACAAGGGGGGTCGAAAGGACTTGGTTCAGAATTATAGGCCAATAGCTATCATCTCAGAAATTCCTAAAATCTTTGAAGCCTTAGTTTATAAATATATTGAGAATCAT
Organism: Cynegetis impunctata; assembly: GCA_030704885.1. Classification (NCBI taxonomy): domain Eukaryota; kingdom Metazoa; phylum Arthropoda; class Insecta; order Coleoptera; family Coccinellidae; genus Cynegetis; species Cynegetis impunctata. The sequence goes on from JARQZK010000730.1 coordinate 1,244,085, forward strand.
GTAAAAAACTTGATAATTGAGAATCAGCACGGTTTCATAAAGGGTCGTAGTCTGGAAAAGAACCTAATTAGTATGGTGGAATATGTTTCTGAAGAGTTTGAATCAAAACATCGAACTGACGTTATATACACAGACCTAAAAAAAGCATTTGACAAAATTAATCATTCGGTGCTATTGCATCGACTTGCGGAGGTGGGAATTTGTAGTGACCTGCTTAGATGGATGACATCTTACATATCCCACAGATCACAATTTGTATGTGTTCATGGACAAGCGTCGAGAACATTTCTCAGTTCATCTGGAGTACCGCAAGGGTCCCACCTCGGACCTCTCTTTTTCATTATCTATATGAATGATATATCGTCATGTTTTCATTATGCCAGATTTCTGCTGTTTGAGGATGATTTAAAGATTTTTTTGAGGGTGCAGAGCTTCGATGATTGTTGTTTGCTGCTGCAGGATTTAAATAGATTCCGTGACTACTGCAGAAAAAATTTCCTTTTTCTGAACCTGGAAAAATGTTTTCAAATTTCTCTTACAAGAAATACCCATAAAATCAGGTTTGACCACTCGTTAGATCAGAATAAGTTGCAGAAAGTGAGTAGTATTCGGGATTTGGGAGTGGTTCTAGATGAAAAACTGAATTTCATCGAGCATATAGACAACATCGTGTCATCAGCCAATAAAATGCTTGGTTTCGTCCTTCGTCATAGTAAGATGTTCAAAAAAAATGAAACTTTGTTGACGATGTATTATTCTTTGATTTGTAATAAGCTGAATTTTTCATCTCCAGTTTGGAATCCTCACTATGGGTGTCACGTGGGACGGTTGGAACGCGTACATCACAAGTTTCTCCGATGTATGTCATATCGGAATAACTTCCGAATTGAAAACCATGAATACTCCGAAGCTCTCAAGAGGTTTAATATGCTCACCTTAGAAAACCGCAGGAAAGTCAACGACATGTGTCTGATATTTAAAATGGTGAACGGCGTCCTTTCGGTTATTTCTCTTCTCCAATCTGTATATTTTAAGTTACCTGAAAGGAGACTCAGATCGGCGGAATTGTTTGCCGTTCCTTTTCGTAGATTGAATATTACGAAAAATTCACCAATATGCAGAATTTTGAGTGAGTTCAACTCGAGCTCTTTCGATTTAGATCCCTTCAATATCCCCTTTATGCGCTATAAGAAGTTGTTGAAACATCATTATTTTGCACAAGATTGATTTCTTTTTGATTCCTTTTTGATTTCTTTTTGTTTCTTTCTAACTATTGGTTACTCTTAGTTCAGTGTTTCAGTAGATTTTTCTTTTATTTGCACTAAGTTTAAGTTTATGCCTAAGGATTGTATATATTTTATGTAACCTATGAATACTGTTTTTGGGTTGAAATACCTGTTTGTATTCTTGTTTCTCAATAAATAAATAAATAAATAAATAAATAAAAGAGCTTTTGGAGATTCTCAAGTATTGCACATGTCTATAGCGACTCTTAATTAAGCTGGAAGGTTGGAAATGTGTGAAGGGCGAGCAAATTTCGATGTTTGTATAGGTTATCCCGGTAATTATAGGAGATAAAAAAAAGGAGGACTCATCTCTTTCTTCTGGACATATTCACTGGCGAAAACCGAAATTCTCTGTCGTCTTTTTTTTCGAGTTATGAACAAAAGTTCGATTTTTCGACTTTTAGATAAAATATCATGGTTGTTTGTGAAGTTACGCGATAATAAATTTTACATTCTTAAGGCACTTTTTTCTGAATAATCAAGTGGCGTCGGTAAAATTTGAAAAAAAAACGTTTAGTTTTCCAACTTCAATAGCGAAAATAATATTTCACTACATAACGTTTTGCGTTTTATTATACCTACGTATTCCAAGTAGGCGGGTGTCATCTAAGACAGAGTGTGTCTATTTCTTTCCGTCATAATATAAATGAACTGATTTAATCCTAAAAGTCGGGATGTAGTACGAAAATTGCAAGAAATATGATATGCTAGAAAGCCTTATCCAAAGTAATAACAGTTGTGATATTGCATCTGAGATATATTTGAATCGCTATCCAGAAAGAAAAAAAAAAGTTGTCTTCTTTCTGGATAGCGATTAAAATATATCTCAGATGCAATATTATAAGTGTTATTACTTTGAATAAAGCTTTCTAACATATCATATTTCTCTCACGACATCCTCAGTTTACGATTGATGATCAGTTAATTTTTATTATGGCGGAAAGAAATGGACACACTCTGTCATAGATAACACCCGCCTACTTGGAGTACGTACAAAAAATACCCAAAAAGTAATGAAGTAAAATATTATTTTATTAAAGAGTTACACATCGAAAGCGACCCGATATATGATATACCATTAGAAAGGGAACAAAATACGTTCCAACCAAACCACAGCCAACTATGATTTAAAAAAATGCATCTTCAGGCCATAACTCGAAATCACACTTTTTTTCAAATTTTCTCGACGCCACTCGATTATACAGAAAAAAGTCCTTTGAGAATGTAAAAGTTATTATCTCGTAACTTCACAAACAACCATGATATTCACACTCTTCTAAAAGTCGAAAAATCTAACTTTTGTTTGTAACTCGAAAACAAAAGACGATAGCAAATTTTTGTTTTCGTCAGTGAATTTGTCTCGAAAAAAAAGATCTTGAATGCGCCCTGCTTTTTTTGTATCTTCTATAATTACCGAGATACCCCTTACAAACATCGAAATTTGCCCAACCTGTACATGAATTCGGTTGATCTTAGAGAGGCGCCATTTAGAAAATTTAAATGTTATTTCTCAACTCCTTAATTTTTAAGTAGAATTTTCATGATTTTTTGCAGGTATTTAAGCTTTGTGTATCTTTGCAGTACAGCCAATTCGATTTAGGGGTTCAGAATTTGTATGTACAAAAGTTCAAAAATGAAGGGAAAATACGACCTTAGTGAATGAGTTCTGCCATTTTCGCGTTTTTAAAAAGTTATTATCTATATTTTTCATTAAATATATTTATCCAAAACGTTATTCAACATACCTCAATATGAATGCAATTGTAGGGGCTTCAATTCAAAAATGTCCCAACAAAATATAATTAATGAATCTCAAAAATACGAAATGGTTGAAACTTTAACGAAATAAATTGTTCTCTCATTAGAATTTTAATTTTACCCAAAAACTGGCACCTTAACGAGTTAGAAGGTTTTAATTATATATAAAGCTAACTTTTCCATCTACTAGTTGGAAAATGAAGCGCCCATCTGAAAACTTTCAGATAACGATGTAGAATAAACTCTCTCATCACTGTTTGAAAAAATTACTAAGTACTTTGAAACATAATTTATCAGTTGTATTAAGCAAAGGATGAATATTAAAACATTTCGAAATATATTGATTTTTTCATTTTATATAGATATTCGAACTTCTGTATCTCAATTTATGGCTAAGATTCTTTCGAAGTCATATTTGAATTATTAAATACAAAATAACATTGTGACTTGTGAATAAAAAAACGATATTGATAAGAATTTTATCACTGATTCTTCAAAACAAGGAAAATGAAGAAGTTACAAATGGTAATCAAATTTCGATTTTATTTTCTAAATATCAAATATTTTCTCTAAATCTACTACTGACTTTAAAAAACACATGGAAAATCCCATGCTCCGTTGACATATAAAATAACCTAATAAAACGTAGAGCTGCGAAGTCCCTAAGAATATTCGTATACTTGAACTTTTTATATTAGTCCAAGCAACAGAGCACAATATAAGTCGTTTTTTTGACATCGATTCCATCTGAAAACCAACTATGCCATCGTGAGCAGGGTAATTCATAGATTAATTGTGTTATGTTTTGGACACGCAAATACCATTATTTATTTTTTTATGAACAATTTTAATAAAAAAATCGTACTTTTATCACTTTTTCATTTATAACTAATAAACTAATGGAGTAATCTGGATAGTGTCAATAGCAAATTTGTAGATAATTAAATTACGAAGAGTATGAGACCTCGCCCGACTTAATCGGATGATTAGTAACGAAGATAACAATTGATAGCCAAAGAATTTTTTATTTATTTATTAATTATTTACAACTTACAGGTCTCTGCTTTTGCAAAAAGGTTGCAATGTTTAATTACTTAAAGTTAGTAAAAAGAACGAACGCTGTACGATAATTGTTGTTAACGTAATTGCAATTTTATGTATTTAACAGGACTAATTGTAAAATAGCTACTATCGACTGAGGTACTCAGATTTCAATTTTGAAAAAAGATTAATTAAATAGACGTAAAGTGCAATAAAACGGTCATCTCGGATTTTTAAATAAATTTTGCAAAGTTAGTTAAAAAAGGGCAAAAAAATGGCTCCGAATGGCCGACCAATTGTTATCTTCGTTACTAATCATCCGATTAAGTCGGGCGAGGTCTCATACTCTTCGTAATTTAATTATCTACAAATTTGCTTTTGACACTATTCAGATTACTCCATCAGTTTATTAATTATAAATGAAAAAGTAATAAAAGTACGATTTATTTGTTAAAATTGTTCATAAAAAAATAAATAATGGTATTTGCGTGTCCAAAACATAACACAATTAATCTATGAATTACCCTGCTCACGATGGCATAGTTGGTTTTCAGATGGAATCGATGTCAAAAAAAAATACCTATTGCTTAGACTATATCTTCTCCCTTTATATGAGACCAGGCGTATATTATTCTCGCACACCTGAACGCGAGAATTCATAGTCACCAAACACATGCCACTGAGAGGGTTGTCAGCTTTTAGACAGGCAGATAACGTAATTTTGAAGTTTTTGTTGAAGTGTTGAAAGTACTGACAAGTATCCCTGGAACAAATAAGATGAAATAAGCCATCTGTTCGTAACAACATTGTGATATAGATTCATTTATTCGAAATAAAATGTGTTTATAGTTATTTATGTACCAAGTGCGTTATATAGATCCTAACGCCCGGAGGGTAACATTCGGCCCGAGGGCCTTTGGCCCGAGGGATGAATGAAATCGGTTCATTGCTCCTATACTTTCAATTTTCCTTCTCGTAGTAGGCATGTCATTTGTTGATAATTTGACGTTTGTGAATATTTTTGTCATCATATTTAGTAAATGTTTACTGCTTTCTTTGTGTAGTGTTATGGAAATAAAAATGAATTTATTCAAGAACATCATAGAAAATGCAGCCAAAGTTGCGAATAATTCATTGCCGGAGAGATCCAGAGTCGTATACGACAAGGATTATGAAGTATTTAATCAATGGAAGTTGCTTCAGTTCTCCTCGTACAATGAGCGGGCCTTATGATCCATAATGCCCGCTCATAACGCCCTAGGGCAAAATGAGTGTATTCATAGCAACCGTATCTAAGGTAAAATCAACAAATAATGTACAAGTGAAAAATAAATAGTATATGTCTCAAACTATCATAGTAAAACATGTATTTAATATGTTTATATAGATTTATGTATATATATATATATATATATAAACATATAATTATATATATATATATATATATATGTATATATATATATATATATATATATATATATATATATATATATATATATATATATATATATATATATATATATAAATATATATATATATATATATATATATATATATATATATATATATATATATATATATATATATATATATATATATATATATATATATATATATATATATATATATATATTATTCAGTATACAAAAATCAATTTGTCTTAACTTAATATCTTCTGTGTCTCCTGAAGAAGATAATGAATATCGAAAGCTCGAGAACAAAGAAAAAAGAGTGCATAGTTTCATTTGCTGCTATCCCCATTAAATTAAACTTTTGTATTCAGCGATGTTTATCAAATAACCTAACAGAAAAAGTTGCTTATGTTATACCTAAATTTATCATAATTTGTATTGCATTCAAACCAAAAACAAGATTTCTTAATTCAATACTAAAGATATCACTTCAAAAGTTGAGGGTTCAGGAGTATTCGAATTTATTTTTTCTTTTTGTAAACAAGGGTATATAGGTTAGACTAGTTAGTCTATCGTTTAGAACAAGATTCAAAGAATACCAACAATCTTTTTTGAATAGTTAAACTGATTCGAAGTTTTAAAATTATTTTCACGAAAACCACAAAAAGATAATTTCCAAATTATGCACGAAGGAGCCAAATTCAGTTTTTTGGAATAATTAGAAATTTTCAAACTCAATCATAATACAAATGGTAATATCTTCATGAGGACCAAATTGACTTGATTCAAACAATAATTCCGAGAATATCTTAATTATCAATTTGGAAAACCTTTTTTAATATCGTCTTTTACGTATTTTCTACAGAGGGCAATATATTTAATAACTCTAACTTCTTTACTCCCTGGAGATATAATACCAACCTGTGTGGAAGAAAAATATTTTCTTTATTTAGTTCTGAACTCAGTCTGTCCGATAATGGTCTTTTATATATATATATATATATATATATATATATATATATATATATATATATATATATATATATATATATATATATATATATATATATTTTAACAAAATTGCAATAGCAGCATATAAATGTTAATATTTGGACATAAAAGCATAGTAAAATGAAGTTTTTTTTAATGTTCATTGAATATTAATGCTTCAACATTTTTCAATTGAATTATCAGATTTTAGATATCATGTTATTTTTTTACCCTATTTCGTATACTGTATTACATATGCTGAATATTGACAAACTATTAATATAATTTAACTTTGTTTATATCGCTAAATACTGAATTGAACAACTCAAACGTGTTATGTTGCAATTTTCAACAAGTAATGAGACTAAATTAAACTCGCTCTATTCTCAAATATATAAACGGTTATTTCAAATTCAACAACTTCCAGTACCACACCTCAAAAGGTCAGCATGTGTGGTATTTATATACCATATAAGCATGACTCATTAACGAATTAATTTTTCCTGTTTTGGGTTGTGTGTGTGTTGTCGTGTGACCTCAATACTATGTTATTATTACATTGTCTCGTCCAATTTAAAGCCACTTTATCACTGAAAGTAATAGTTTGTATGAATATTAATTAATATTTCGGAAGCAATGCTATCTATGAAATATCCACGTTAAAAATAAATATTATCAGGAATTTCAGTGATGTTATTCAAAATTAATTCTAGCATATGAATAAAACAATCATGTTTAACGTAAAGTTAAGATATTATTATTATATATATGAATTGTGAGCGCATGACACTGAATCTAGTTGAATATACGATGAAATTTATCATATAGGTAGATACATTTTTTTTATTCTTCACTTGTATATTATTTGTTCATTTTACCTTAGATGCGGTTGCTATAAATACACTCATTATGCCCTAGGGCATAATGAGCGGGCGTTATGGATCATAACGCCCGCTCATTGTACGAGGAGAAATTATGCAACTTCCATTGATTAAATACTTCATAATCCTCGTCGTCTACGACTCTGGATTTCTCTGGCAATGAATTATTCGCGGCTTTAGCTGCATTTTCTATGATATTCTTGGGTAAATTCATTCTCATTTCCATTATTTCTATAAACTACACAAAGAAAGCAGCAATGACATTCACTAAATAAGATGACAAAAATAGTCACAAACGTCAAAATATCAATAAATTACATGCCTACTATGAGAAGGAAAATGGAAAGTATAGGAGCAATGAACCGATTTTAAAATCGATTTTTCATTATAATAAAATAATTTTTTCGTGAAAAATACAATCTTGTATGCACCACGTGCGTTCCTAGATCCAACATTAATCTCTCCGGCCATAGGCCCTTGGGCCGAATGTTACCCACCGGGCGTTAGGATCTATATAACGCACTTGGTACATAAATAACTATATTGAAACTTATCGTATGTTACATTCAAGACACTTGGAGAGTGGAAGCTAGGACAAGAAATATGTCCATCACGACCATCGTTATAGCGTTGCTAGCGTCAAGACATCGTTGCTTAACATGCTAGCTAGATGTATTGGTATATACGTATGTGTTTAGCCAATCCTGGCTACTCATTATACTCACAACTTAACGTATATTGAGTTAGGGGATTAGATTGGTTTGTGCCGTAGGGGGGTTCGGGGTACTGCGCCGCAGAGAAAATCGCCTGGCCGACAATTTCTGGCGGGTAAATAAAATGACGCGGGCCAAGTTTTTTTGGAGTACTATTTTGGTACCTATCAGTTAAGCAAGAAATGATTTTTTCCATCTCTTTGGAGCATTCTCTCTTATAAGTTAGTTGGTAACTAACCCAAATTAAGTCAACTAACTGGTAAAGTTAGAAAATAAACGCAAGAATAATATATTACTATCCAATCTATATTCAAAAAAAGCATCCTATCTCCTAAACCAATTAACAGTAGAAAACATATAGTAACAAAATTGAAAAGAAAACATTATCCAACTATCATATAATAATCTGATTCAAAAAAATAACAAACTGTATCTAAAAAAACCTGAGATAAATACGTTTTTTCTATAGAATATTATAGGTAAAAATAAATTGAAAAATATTCCTTTTATCAATTTAATTAGTGGACTAGATAATAGAATATAGAACATAGTAATGCAACAGACTTTATATTTTATATATTAAAATAAACAACTGTAAGCGCAACCTTTGAACATATTACAAAATAAAATCAAGTTTTCTTGTAAGTTGCTTGGAAAATCTATCAATAACAACAGAGAGAAATTTCAATCTTTGTGTATATTGAAGTTGAACCAACTAATCTTTCCTAGCACATCGTAGATCTTAGGCCCGCTGCACACGCAGCGGCGCCGCAGCGGGATCGCAGCGACGCCGCTGAAAACCAGTGCACATTTGCATTTTTTCTCGCTTCGGAGAGGCTGTGGGGTTACGCCATTTAGTAAGGAGAGTTTACCCAGCATGGACGTATACCGTCGCGCACGCATTGTTTCTGCCTATTTCGTTTACAAAACATATATTTCAAAACAAAACAAAAATACTGGGTGCATCCCTTTACAGACCTTCGTTTAGTAAGAGGCCAATTTGTTACGTCTTTTGCGGATTTGAGGGAAAACCCAGATAAGTTCTATAACTACTTTCGAATGAGCGTGCGGTCTTTTGATGAGCTTGCAGGGAGAATTTCCTAATTTCCGCAATAAACAGCTCCACTTCTACCTCATCCATCTTGGCGGTTTTTGACACACGTGTGCACTGCTCGGTAGCAAACAATGTACTAGCAATCGCACTTGCGGTGCGAGGACGCTGCCGTCTCGTAGGGAATTGCGGGACAAAATGCCCGCCGACAAGACGCGCGAGATCGCCGCAGCTCCGCAGACTCGTGTGCAGTAACCGAATAAAACTCTAGTACTACGTCCCGCATTTGCGATCCCGCAGCGGCGCCGCAGCGGGAAAACCCGCAGGTGTGCGGCGGGCCTTAATCTCGATTTGAGCCTTTCGAGTGTGTAAAATAAGCGTTCAACACTTGCAACACTCACCGGCATAACAGAAATTATCCGAAGCAGTGTAGGTACCTATAGGTATATGTTGGGAAATATTTCGGTATTGCAGAGCTCTAAGGTATCTAACGTCGTTTCTGGTGAAATATTTTTTTTATTTTTTGTTTCGTTCCATTTATTTATCCGAAGATCTATTTCCGATCTCAACAAATCTGACAAAAATTCTACGAAATTATTTTTGAATAGCAGCCTCTTATTAGCAGGTTTTCACTTTGAAATCCTGCTTAATAAAATGGGTGCGATTAGCAAATTTGGACCTAGAACAAAGATAGTTTTTCGTTTCATGACTTTTATGAAGCTTGACACCACAAACTCAATTTCATATACCTATATATATATATATATATATATATATATATATATATATATATATAAATATATATATATATATATATATATATATATATATATATATATATATATATATATATATATATATATATATATATATATATATATATATATATATATATATATATATATATATATAATGTTCAATGTTTGTATAAGCTTATGTATTTAAGCGTTGTTTACACGATAAAGGACGCAATTTTGAAGCAATAGGGTTGAAAGTTTGTAAATAGGTAGTTTCGTATGATTTGTTGGATGGGATTGGTTTTGGTTCGAATTGGTTGGAGGATTGATTCCCCAGGGGGAAAAATAAATCTTGTTCAAACGATAAATAGCGCAATTTTGAAGCAATAGTTTTTAAATAGGAAAATTCGTATGATATCTTGGATGGGATTGCTTTTGGTTGAGGGGTTGACCCCCCTGAGGGGAAAATAAATCTTGTTTACACGATAAATGGCGCAATTTTGAAGCAATAGTATTGAAAATTCGTTAGTAGGTAGTTTCGTGTGATATATTGGATAGAATTGGTTTTGGTACGAATTACTTGGGGGGTTGACCCCCCAGGAGAGTAAATATGTAGGTAGTTTCGTATGGTATCTTGGATGGTATTTATTTCGATATAAATTGGTTCACCCCCCGGAGGGGAAATAAATATTGTTTACACGATAGAGGGCGCAATTTTTGATTTTTGGATTTGGAACAAAAATCATAATTGAATGAATTGATTTTTCAAACTGGATACCAGTTTGAAAACCTGCTTTACTAATGCAGCTCGCTGCGAATTTTTTTTTAAATTAAAGCCGATTGAATTATTATTTCATATTTCCGAATATATTTTTGGGCTTTTATATATTATTTTATTGATGTGCATTTCTTGTTTTTTCGTAGTTTTCGAAGATTTGCTCCACAGCTTTTACAGACTGAGTTAAAGGATTGAAATTTGGATTTAATTCATGTTGAAATATGATCCTTTGTGGGGTTCAACTCTCTTCCTCAACCTCTCTGCACTTCGCGGCTACAATTTTCCATTCGAATCACATCTGGACCTGCTTCGGCGATGAATGTCGCGGTAGGGCTAACCAGCATCATTTTGTCTATTCAGTTCTCATTCCCCATGTCTTCTGTTTGGGAGGAAAATATGACCTTAATAACGAAGCTCTGATGCTCAGGCGTTTTTTCTTAAGAGGTAAACGTACCTATATTTTCACAGTATGATTTGGTTATTGCGTAAAATAAAAACGATTTAATTCTTCCCGGCCTAGTTCAGAAAATACGAACTTGCCGGACTTGGCTGGTAAATTGAAACTTCCTCAGAGAAAAACCGTCAAGGAGATGGGTACTTCCGGGACGGTAGCTGAAAAACCTTATTTACGTCGCCGTCGGTGGAATGAAATCTGAAACAAGAGTAATGACGATCGTATAACAAAACACCATTGTGATGAAAAACGTAAGTCCCAAACAGCAGTAACAAATTAATTACACAATTTATTCAATAGATAATTAGGTAGGTACACAGTAAATATTTCTCCGTCTTATTTCGATTGAGAATACTTCCAAGTTTTAATGACTCAATCAGTTGAATTTCTGAAAAACGATTCTACTAAATAAATACTCTGGAAGTGCACGTGTTCATTCGTGTGTAAATTTTGTAATTTCTGCATTCCAGTTTTAACTTCCAAATTATCTGATGTAGATTATCCAACTGATTCAGACAATAGAATAGACTTCAACATTAAATCAACTCTTCGCAGAACAATGTCCTACGTACTTTATTTATTCAGTTAATGCAAACTTTGCGAAGGTATAGTTGTAAAACGGAGTGCATTTATTTGGGAACAGATAATGGGTTCACAAAGTTATTGGATATGTTCATCCTCGACTTGGTGTTAAATGGCCTAGTGCTTGTTGATGCGATGATATGAATCTAGTCAGTTATGCTGAAATTCTAATTTTTTTCCTGAAAATAATAAACTATTACATTTTATCCGCAGTCAACAGTGAGGTTCGGGAGTGGTTTTTAAATCCTTTTTAGACTTAGATTACGATTTTTGAAGTTTTATTGTAAACTAATATTTATAAATATTAATTTCCACAGGTATATTGGCTTTTCTAGCGGTCTCCATACCAAATTATTTATTTCATAACACTATATTTTCGAAACCCTGCTTTTTGAATTCTGACTTTTTAGCAGGTTTTCACTTTGAAAACCTGCTTATTAAAATGGGTGCGATTAGCAAAGTTGGACTTAGGACCAAGATGGTTTTTCATTTCATGACTTTTTAAGATGCTTGGCACCAAAAACTCAATTTCTATATATATATATATATATATATATATATATATATATATATATATATACAGGGTGTCCGGAAATGATGAGCAAAAAATTCAGGGGAGAATTCTAGACCGAAAATAAATGGTACCTTTTCATATAAAATTTTTTCGAAAATTGATTATTAACGTAGTTACAGGGTGTTAAAGTTACATTTTATTTACAGTTTTATTGCTCTAAGTTTTGCCCCGCTCATAATATTTCGACGAAATCTCGTATTTGGAGCTTTATCGGGATGAGGAAAACAAATTTGCCCACCGTATTCTCGCATTTTGTAGAGGGCGCCACATACGAGCCTATACTTTCATTTAAATGGTCCTAACTTTTTTGCGTTACACTGTATAAGACTTTTGACTGAATATTTTTATTCTCCTAACCTTTTGACATGAAAAAGGTATACTACTTTTGTTTCGATAAATCTTACCGTTTTCGAGAAAAACGCTAAAATAACATAGCTTGCATGTGATGAATACGAAATCATTTTAATTTATTTTCAACCTTAAACATAGCATCGTTTGGAAACGTGCGCTATGGTTGCCGTAGAAACAAGTTTGGGGAGAATTAGTTTTGACAGTTAGTAATTTTTTGAAAATTTGTTATTACGCTGATGGTGGTCAGTGATAAATACTAAAAAAAATAGCGTACTGAACACAGAAAGAATGGTTTATTAATAAAATCATAAGGTTAACGAACGAAAAATTAAACATTCAAATCAAATGTTCAAAGTGACGTCCTTCTTCTTCAATGCATAAATTAATTCTTCTTAAAAAATTCCGACGAACTCTGAGGAATATTCCTTCCTTCTGCCTTATTACTTCACAATTGGCAACAATTCTTTCTCTCAGCTCTTGGACGCTATTCACAGGTGACCTGTATACAAGCGTCTTCAGGTAGCCCTAAAAAAAGAAATCCATTGGGTTTATGTCAGGGGATCTAGAAGCCTGTACAAAACCACCCCGTCCTATCCACCTTTCAGAAAAAGTATCATTTAAGAATTGCCTGACCGCTAAACTATAATGTGGTGGCGCGCCATCTTGAAGCAGCCACATTGCATTTCTCAATCCTAGTGGTACATCTTCCAATAAAATAAGTAAGTGGTTTCTTAAAAAATCCAGGTAAACTTCACCATTGAGTCTTTGTGGAAAAAAATGTGGCCCAATTAAGTAGTCCCCCACAATACCAGCCAACACGTTGACGGAAAACTTATTTTGGTAACCACGCTCTATTGATAAGTGAGGATTCTCATCAGACCAAAAATGCTCATTATGAAGGTTTATCAAGCCATCATGCCAAATCCAGCTTCGTCCGTGAAAAGGATATTACGAACAAAATTTTGGTCTCCATTATGGAGTATTCTAATGGTATTGCATAAACACGAGCAGCAGGATCCTTGTCAGATAGCGATTGCACCTTTTGGTGGTGGCACAGATAAAGGTTTTGTTCGCGTATTACATCATGTACGGAGCTTTTGGGAATGCCCTCTTGGAAACTAATTATTATAACACTTGTATTGGGATTATTCTGTATGGAATTCAAAAAACGAACTTCTGCTGTTCCAGTATTCCGTTGTCGGCCTACATCAAAAATTCTAGTTTTGAACGATCCAAATTCTCCCAGTTTTCGATGGTCAGTACTGAACATTCGCGATTGGGGTAGGTGTCTATTTGGAAATGCTACGATACGTCGTGCTGCAAGAGCATTACCAGTAGTTAAACCGTAATAATACTGCATGTCCCGCAATTCCGCGTTAGAGTAATTGTTATTCATTATTATTTTTTTATGACAATTATTACAAAAAAACTTGAACAAAATTACTAACTGTCAAAACTAATTCTCCTCAAACTTGTTTCTACGGCAACCATAGCGCACGTTTCCAAACGATGCTATGTTGAAAATAAATTAAAATGATTTCGTATTAATCACATACAAGCAATGTTATTTTAGCGTTTTTCTCGAAAACGGTAAGATTTATCGAAACAAAAGTAGTATACCTTTCTCATGTCAGAAGGTTAGGAGAATGAAAATATTCAGTCAAAGGTCGTATACAGTGTTACACAAAAAAGTTGAGACCATTTAAATGAAAGTATAGGCTCGTATGTGGCGCCCTCTACAAATTGCGAGAATACGGTGGGCAAATTTGTTTTCCTCATCCCGATAAAGCCCCAAATACGAGATTTCGTCGAAATATTATGAGCGTGGCAAAACTTAGAGCAATAAAACTGTAAATAAAATGTAACTTTAACACCCTGTAACTACGTTAATAATCAATTTTCGAAAAAAATTTATATGAAGAGGTACCATTTATTTTCGGTCTAGAATTCTCCCCTGAATTTTTTGCTCATCATTTCCGGACACCCTGTATATATATATATATATATATATATTTATAAATATATATATATATATATATATATATATATATAAGTATATATATATATATATATATATATATATATATTTGAATATATATATATATATATATACAGGGCTATTCAAATTCGAGTATATGCATGGGGATTTCGATAACGGTAAGAGATAGAGGGATGGTTAAATGGGGGCAAAGTAGCATATTTCAGAGGTCAGTTATATGGATAAAAAAAATCTGATCTAGCTCCTTTAGTTCTGGAGTTATATAGGAAAATTCGAAAATTTCGAAATCCTTTTTATGCCTATATCTTTTTATTTAATGAATTATTTTCAAAACAATTGTCACTTTGCCATTGCCACTTTTTCTAAGCTATCTAAATATCTGAATAAAAATTATATACAGGGTGTCGTATAAATTGGGCCACCCTCAACTTTCAATTTTCAAATACGGACCTGTATTTTTTATTGCATTTTTTTAAATGCCAAGAGTCATGTTTTATATTGACGTAGTATTTTCATCTGAATTACAGAGTGTTCTGAAAATATTGAACTATTACCAGTAAAATTTCTACATTTTTTTAAAATTCCAGCTCTAATTAAATAAATATCATAGAATAAGGTATAAAATGCCTAGGATTTGGAAGATAATCAACATTATTCGACGAAAAATGTCTTCTTCGAGAATTCATCTACATTTCAGTTCACGCAACCCATGATCAATATACGAAAATGTGAAATTTTTCCCAGTACGTACATGTATGTGCATATAATCAATGACCAAACAAAATAATCTTCCAATGGCAATCTTCATACTCGACACCAATTTGGAAATATTTCATTGTTACTTTTCGAACTACCTATATAATTATGTTTCATATTGGCGTTTTATTTTTGTATAAATCATAAAGTGGTTTGTGAATACTGAACTAATACTAGTGATATCTCATCATTTTTTAATTCCATAACAACTCTAATTAACCTCAGTAGGTATGAGGAAGATCTGTTGTATGTATTCTGCTGAGAACTCACAAACATAATCTGTCACAAACATAACATTGTATTTGATCATATAGGTTTTCATATTTTATAACTTATCGCATAAGAACATGTTTAGTTATTATCTAGAATTGAAATAAGTCATTATAAGTTATCATAATCGAAATAAATGTTTGAATTGACGATCTTCTCGTTCCAGACATTTACAGAGTCGTTTTTTAAAGTTATTATTCGCTCTGAAGATATCTCTTCGGCGTAGTGATGCCAAAGCGTTCATGATTTTAATTCTTAAATCTTCTATACTTTCAATTTCGTTTTGATATATTCTATTTTTTAGTGTACCCCATAAAAAAAAGTCAAGCGGAAAGATGAATGCTCCTACTATTTCTGTAGAAAACGTTAATCATATCTCTTTTCTGCTCTATGGGGAAACACATTTTCAGTACTAACAGATTTTTCATTAAATACCAACGGTAATTTCCAAGAAACTGTCGAAAGAATGACAAGTGAGGTGAACTAAATATTTATTTTCCAAAGCATACTATGAGAATTCAAATAGTTTAATCATAATTGTTGTATATAGCAACAGAATGCCCATAAATTAGCTGAAAATGTAGATAGTTCGGAAAGTAATTAACAATGAAATATTTGCAAATTGGTGTCTGTAATATGAAGATTGCCAAGATTTTTTTGTTTGGGCAATGATTATATGCACATAAACGTACTAGGAAGAATTTCGCATTTTCGTACATTGATCATGGGTTACGTGAAGTGAAATGTGGATGAATTCTTGAAAAAGACATTTTTCGTCGAATAATGTTGATTATCTTCCAAATCCTAAAAATTTAATTAGAGCTGCAATTTTAAAAAAATGTTGAGATTTTACTGGTAATAGTTCAATATTTCCAGAATACTCTGTAATTCAGATGAAAATACTACGTCAATATAAAACATGACTCTTGGCATTCAAAAAAATGCAATAAAAAATACAGGTCCGTATTTGAAAATTGAAAGTTCAGGGTGGCCCAATTTATACGACACCCTGTATATAATTTTTATTCAGATATTTAGATAGCTTAGAAAAAGTGGCAATGGCAAAGTGACAATTGTTTTGAAAACAATTCATTGAATAAAAAGATATAGGCAAAAAAAGGATTTAGAAATTTTCGAATTTTCCTATATAACTCCAGAACTAGAGGAGCTAGATCAGATTTTTTTTATCCATATAACTGACCTCTGAAATATGCAACTTTGCCCCCATTCAACCATCCCTCTATCTCTTACCGTTATCGAAATCCCCATGCATATACTCGAATTTGAATAGCCCTGTATATATATATTTATATATTTTCAACTTTTTGATAATTATTAGCAATAACAGGCTTGGTGAATCTCAAAAAACTCGATTTTATTGGAAACTTTTGAAAAAGCCACGAATGTCGTGGCGAAACGTCAACTTCTAATAAAATCGAGTTTTATGAGATCTACCAAGCCACCTATTGCTAATAATTATCAATAAATAATAAATAAAATATATATATATATATATATATATATATATATATATATATATATATATATATATATATATATATATATATATATATATATATATATATATATATATATATATGTTCGATTGTATGTATGTGCTTATGTATTTCACCGTTGTTTACACGATAACGGGCGCAATTTTGAAGCAATAGGGTCGAAAAATTATAAATAGGTAGTTTCGCATGATATCTTGGATGTGATTGTTTTTGGTTCGAATTGGTTGAGGGCTTGACCCCCCTGGGGGAGGAAAATAAATATTGTTTACACGACAGGAGGCGCAATTTTGTAGCAATAGGGTTGAAAGTATCCAGGTAGCTTTGTATGATATCTTGGATGAGATTGGTTTTGGTTCGAATTGGTTGGGGGGTTGACCCCCTGGGGGAAGTAATAAATCTTGTTTACATGATAGAGGGCGTAATTTTGGAGCAATAGGATTGAAAGCTTGTGAGTAGGAAGTTTTCGTGGTTGAACCCAAGGGAAATAAATATTGTTTACACGATAGAAGGCAAAATTTTGGTACCATAGGGTTGAAACTTGGTAGGTAGGTATTTTCGTACGATATCTTGGATGCTATTCATTTCTATATGAAATGGTTGGAGGGTTGACCCCCCCGGAGGAAGAAATAAATCTTGTTTACACGATAAAGGGCGCATTTTTATAGAAATAGGGTTGAAAGTTTGTGAGTACGTAGTTTCGTATGATACCTTGGATGTGATCTGTTTTGGTACGAGTTGGTTGGGGGGTTGATCCCTTGGGAGGAAATAAATATTGTTTACACATTAGAGCGCGCATTTTTTTTTAAATTTGGAAAAAAAATCATAATCTAATGAATATATTTTTAAAACTGGATACGTTATGAATACCTGGGCCCTGTAACACAAGCCGTATAAGTCCTACAATTGTTAGAATATATTTTATATTTGTAACTTTTGCATAACACAACCCTTCTTGTAATTACCCGTACGGCCCCAGTAAATACGGAAGAATCTCGACATATGTAAGCGTTTTCTGTAACACAAAGTTAACACTTGTATTATTGTGTTACAGAATTTGCAACAAGTGTAGATAATGTTTCACCTATCTTCAACCCTGGGTAAATGCACACTGTACAGTAGTATTATGATAAGTCCCGTACTGTCAACACGTGCGTAATATGTGGTCAAGCGATTCCGAAAGTGACTATGAAGACGTGCCTAAAGAATATCGTTTTAATATTAGGAAATACTTCGCTGTTCTCATTGATAACGAATTCAACGAAAGGTTTCGTCTGAGCCGAGACCAATTTGAAAATCTCCTTCGGGATATTGGACCAAGGCTTGCAAATAAAACAGTTCGATGGTATGGATTGACACCATCGCAAAAGACATTAATTGCCTTGCACTGGTTAGGAAATGGAGGTCGATATCATGGTGTTTGCGATATGCATGGGGTATCAAAAATAATTTGTTTTGAAGACATTTTACTGAGACGTCTACTTGAATAACCTAACCTAACCACTATCCCAAGCGTGTCAGGACAAGTCTGCATCGAGTAGGAATAATATTTTCATTAAATATGTAGCTACATATGTACAAAATTATTTACTTTCTACAATTTTAGCCATTCGCATTGTGATACGGAATTAAGTAGGACTTGTAGTTACAGGCAGACCACTTGTAACTTGTTACAATTGTATGATTTGTGTTGCAGGCCCCTGCTCTTCTAATGCAGCTCGCTGCGATAGAGTTATTTGAGATTGTGATATGCTCCATTATGATTCTGCATATTGAAGTTATATAATCATTTTATAAGTCCTATGTTCCCTGAAAAGAATTGACTTCTGCACTGTATAGAAAGTCAACAGTGATGTGCGAAAGTGGTTTTTATATCCGAAGTGGCCCAGGGTGTATAACCTTTACCACGATTTTTAAGTTTTTTCTTTTTACCTGTATCTACATCTTGTCATTTCCAGTGGACCCCATCAGAATAAATGATCTGATGCTTGGTATTCGAGGATATCCTTGAATCTGAACAAAATTATCAAAATTAGGGTCAACTCAGGTTAAATGTTGTGATCTGCAAACGTTGGAAAAGGACGCTGGGAGAAAATGCCGAAAAGCATTTACCTAACATCAACTCAATCTACGAACAAAATTTCAACCCTATAACTCAATTCGGAGGATTCTAGAGAGTACAAAAATACTCAAAACAGTATTTTTGAGCTCCATGCATTCTCGAAAGAGGCCTTGAAAACGGCATCTTGTATATGTTGTTCTTGATTACTTTTAACATTGTTTTGAACAATTTATGCCAATGCATCCTGCCACTTTCGTGTTCAAAATTTGAAGATGTCAAAATTTTAACTGAATTTGTCAAAATTTTGATAGTTTGGTTCTGCCTCAAGAACAATTACAAATTACAGATCATGTGCTATGATGGGATATGTACAAATGAACACAGATACACACACATATACAGAGTGTCCCAAAATTGCTGGGACACAGAACTACTACATGTAGTAGAGGTCGAAAACACTCTATCGCAGCGAGCTGCATTAGAAAAGCAGGTTTTCAAAACGTATACAGTTTTAAAAATCTATTCCTGCAATTATGATTTTTGTTCCAGATCCTAAAAACAAGAATTGCTCTTTCCTGTGAACAATATTCTTTTCCTCTTCCAGGGGGTCAACCCCCAACCAATTTATATCGAAATAAATATCATACAAAACTACTTAAATACAAAGTTTCAACCCTAGGGTCTCAAAATTGCGCCTTCTATCGTGTGAACAAGATTCATTTTCTTTCCTAGGAATCAACCCCCCCTAGCAACTCGTACCAAAACCAATTCTATCCAATATATTATATGAAACTACCTAATCACAAATTTTCAATCTTATTGCTCCAAATTTACGCTCTTTATCGTGTGAAGAAGTTTATTTCCTCCCCAATCAACCAATTCGGACCAAAACCAATCGCATTCAAGATATCATACAAAACTACCTAGATACATACTTTCAACCAAATTGCGCCTT
This sequence comes from Cynegetis impunctata, assembly GCA_030704885.1. Classification (NCBI taxonomy): domain Eukaryota; kingdom Metazoa; phylum Arthropoda; class Insecta; order Coleoptera; family Coccinellidae; genus Cynegetis; species Cynegetis impunctata. The sequence goes on from JARQZK010000730.1 coordinate 1,264,249, forward strand.
CTGTGGTGTAAACAAGATTTATTTTCCCCCTTTGGGGTCAATCCCCTAACCAATTCGAACCAAAACCAATCCCATCCAAGATATCATAGAAAACTACCTACTTACAATTTTTCAACCCTATTGCTCAAAAATTGCGCCCTTCATCGTGTAAACAAGATTTATTTTTCCCACAGGGGGATCAACCCCCCAACCAATTTGAACCAGATCTAATACCATCCAAGATATCATACGAAACTACTTATTTACAAAGTTTCAACTTCATTGATGCAAAATTATCGTGTAAACAAGATTTATTTCTTCCCCCGGAGGGTCAACCCCCTTAATCAATTCGAACCAAAAATTGTGCCGTTTATCGTGTAAACAAGATTTATTTTCCCCCCAGGGGGGGTCAACCCCCAAACCAATTCGAACCAAAAACAATCTCATCCAAGATATCATACGAAACTTACCTATTTAACTTTCAACCCTATTGTTCCAAAATTGCGTTTTTGGTGCCAAGCATCATGAAAAGTCATGAAATGAAAAACTATCATGGTCCTAGGTCCAACTTTGCTAATCGCACCCATTTTAATAAGCAGGTTTTCAAAGTGAAAACCTGCTAATAAGTCGCTTCGATACAATTTATTTATATACCAGAATGTACTGTTTGCCCGTGAGAAGAGTTGAAAGTTTACATAAAAAAACAAATTTTAAAATAGATGCATTTCAATATTTTATGTCGAATTTTGTGTTGATGAAACTGGCCATTATAATATTAAATATTTATCATATTGAATATTTATTATGAAAAAGCGTTTTGCCTTTGTTTCCACTGCCAACTAAATTTTGTATTAAAATTTTATTGAACTTGTTATAGGAATATCTATCAGCAGGTTTTAAGACCTATATAAAATTATCCTTCAAAACTATACGTAACGCGAAATTTTTACAGAAGTAACAAAATGAAGATAATTAATCAGTCTTCTCGTTCAAAAAATTTGAGAAATGTTTTAACACCTCTAAGGAAGTTCTGAGAAAATGTACAAAATTGTGTTTTTTATGTAAACTTCAAAAAACTTCTCATGGGTAAACGGTACATTTTGGTATATAAATAAATTGGTTCCAATCGACTTATTTTGACCTCTACTACACGTGGTAGCTCTATGTCCCAGTAATTTTGGGACACCTGTATATTATATATATATATATATATATATATATATATATATATATATATATATATATATATATATATATATATTTATACATTTATAAATATTTATATAATAAATGTATATAATCAAAAATCCTGGTCCAAGTGGTATACCACGGACTTCAAAACCACACCTACACCACTCTTTTGTTTTTCGATATAGAAAAAACGACTCAAAATGAAGATCGAAATTTCACGAAGCGGTCCTAGATTCAGCTGAGATGAACGTTTATTATATTAATATTCTATATTTAGGTATTTTAGTCAGTATTTTCAAATACTGGATTTGCTTGGCAAGCTGATTTTATGGTAATTAGTTTCAATATTGTAGATTCTTATAATTTCCCTCTCTTTAAAAAACCCATATTTCAATTATTTTCTATTTGGCTATCACATTGTATTCATCATTTTTTCATCATCATATTTTGGATTTTGAAAATATCCCATTAGGTGCGAAATAATATTTCAATTTTTTCAATGTCTAAACTGAAAAAGTGAAGCTAGGAGTAATATCTTTATTCAATCAATCATTTTCTATCTTTACTGGAAAGTAAAGGCCGTGCTAGGCTAGATGACATTTTCAATCTTGATCATTTCTTGTTATTTCTAGAAGGTGATTAAGAGATATTCTGAAACTGAGACTGTCAAGTATAAATGACAAAGGATTCCCAGAGGATGTGGAAGTTCAGATAGTAACTTAGTTCTTTTGTAGCAGATGGAATAATCCTTAGAGATAGTAGGCTATTATATAAAATTTACTGAATGTCCAAGACCTCCCGTATTTCGGTTTTAGCATTTTCGGTAACTGAAATGCTAGTAATTTGTCATGATGTTAATTCATTTCTGAAATTTTTTAAAATGAAGTTGAATTCCATCATACGAATACTTCTGGTAGCTCCATTGATATCCATTACCTCTAATGCTTAGATCGTATTACTTGCAAAAGGTAGTTCATTCAAAATTTTTTAAAACGAAGTTTCTTCAAGCAGCTTGTGATAGGAGTTGATTGGTAGAAATCGTCTCGTAGCAATTGATAAATTATTCAAGGCTTGCTAATATAGCAATAGATGTTTGTAGGCACGCTGTGAAAGATAATATTGAAAGAGGAGGTGATTTATAAGGTTGACGAGATGCCAAAATTTCAGACTTCTCACATAAAACGTAAAATACTGAGAATATTCTGAATATTTCAATTTTCATGAAGTTTTTCAAGCACAATTATTGAAGTCCAATATATTAATAGGAACAATTTGTGTTTTGTTTTTGTTTCGAAACATTTGTGAGTGGTAGTGTATCGTTATTTCAATGTAATAAAATTGTATAACTTGACACAACTATTTACTAATTACAAATGTTTGACGTAAATGTGATTCGAGTGTTTACTATTTACTATTTAAATGGATTGCAGCGAGAAAAGAAGTGAAGTCATATACCAAGTGTCAAAAAGAGAATAAAATAAAAAAATATCAATAGAATTCGATGTTGAGGTTTAAACAAAATTCGTCTTTTTCAAAACTTTTTGGATTCTATAGATTTTAGGTAAAAATTTAAAAAAATCCATAATTTATTAATTTTTTTGCGGCTGTCGCCGTCATCAGTTACTTATTACATGCCATTCAGTGACTTATTAATATTCAGGTCGGCTAATATTACATGGTAAGGGAAACCACCAACTGAATTAATGTACAAAATAGGTTCTTTATTCATTGATTTAAGGTTATGTCTTTGAAAACAGGTAACACGTAATTGTTATTGCGGAAGTGATGGATGAATGGTTGGATGTTTTTATGACGTAGATACAGTTGCGTAACCAGGATTTTTTTTCCAGCTACTGTTATATGATATATAAATATAAATATATATATATATATATATATATATATATATATATATATATATATATATATATATATATATATATATATATATATATATATATATATATATATATATATATATATATATATATATATATATATATATATATATATATAAATATATATCTTTGTGCATTCCGACTAGGGATGAAGCGCTAACCGAGAAAAGGACATAATAAATTCAGCAAAAGCACTAGAGTAGGACATTTTTCAAGTATAAATATTTGAATTTTAAAATCAAATATCGAATGAAAATCAAGTATACTGTCACATACATCAACTAAACGAATATCGAGAAAAATTATATCTTAGTTTTCGGGAAAACTGTTAGCGAAACTGAAATATTACCGTATAATTTGTGTATAATGCAATTGATATTTTTATTTCATGAAAAGTAAAAACTTGCTTTTGCTATTGGCAAGTACAATTTTTCTAAAAGTCTACCTTCTCGAGCCCAAAACGTCTGGGGAGGCAAGGCCCCCTGGCCCCCGCTAGCTACGCTCCTGCGTAGATAGTGTTAAAAAATTTGATCTGTATTAGAAACTAGTGAGAAGGTAGAGGTTAGTTAAGTGTGTGTTGTTTCTGATAAAGTTTGTTTGATTACTTGCTGAATTTTAATTAGTTTGTTACAAAAATTAAATCTGTATATATTTTATTTTACTATTTCATACCAGTTCTACCACTTACTCTTCTTTAACGTCCGATCAACTAACTAACCCAGCAAATAACTAATGACCAACTTCAAATACTGAGCAAATTTTCTTATCAATATCCACAATTTCAGAACATCTAACCAACCATCAATCATATCGACAATATTCATTTTTTCTAGAATAGGTTTGATATTGAATCTATCAAACTTAGGACTGAGTAATGTCTTTTTGAAGAAAAATCCTTAATTCAAATAATTGGGAACTTATTTTGTATATTACGTGTGTAAGGGTTTCTGTGATTTCACTCACCTTGAGGCCACAGCCGCGAAAAAATCAGTGGAACATAATTTTCTGTTTTTAAATTTTGAATTTTGAAGATAATCATAAATGTTGAAGTTATTTTGATATTTCAATAGATTTGAAAAAGATTTTCGTGGCGAAATATCAGCACAGTAATAAAATCGACTTTTCGAACATAAATGGCCTGTTATTGCTAAAAACAGATAACCAAATATATATACCTATATATATATATATATATATATATATATATATATATATATATATATATATATATATATATATATATATATATATATATATTAATATATATATATATATATATATATATATTTATATATATATATATATATATATATATATATATATATATATATATATATATATATATATATATATATATATATATATATATATATATATATATATATATATATATATATATATATATATATATATATATATATATTCTTCTTCCTTTGAAATCCATTAATGGATGTTAGCGACCACATTCTTCATTGCTACTCTGTCTCTAGCCGTGTGTATGACTGTCTGGATGTTATGTAAACCCGTCCATTGCCTTATATTCCGGAGCCATGACATCTTCTTTCTCCCAATCCCTCTTCTGTCCTCGATCTTTCCTTCGATAATTAATTGTAGGAAGTTGTATTTCTCATCGCGCATAATATGACCGAAGTAAGCGGTTTTTCTCTTCTTAATAATGCCGAAGAGATGACGATCTTTGTTCAACATTCTTGTTCCCATGGCCGTCCATGGGATCTTGAGCATTCTGCGATACACCCACATTTCAAATGCTTCCAGCTTGTTAATCATATTTGTCTTGAGAGTCCACCCCTCAGCACCATAGAGAGGAACTGGCCAGATGCAGCAGTCCACGAATCTCAACATAAGCTCCAGATCAAAATCGGTACACGTGAATATCCTTTTTAGATTTATGAATTCTGCGCGAGCCTGCTCTATACGGCATCTTATCTCCTTATCGGATGCCCAGTTTTTAGATAGCCATGTTCCAAGATATTCAAAACATTCAACACGATCTATTGCTTTCCCATCAAAAGTCAGTCCAGAGCCCGCAAAAGCGTTTTCATCCTTTTTTATTACCATGACCTTAGTTTTCTTAGTGTTTATATTCAAACCCATAGTTTCACTATGTTGGCCCACCAAGCTAAGGAGTTGTTGTAATTTTTCCATGCTATTCGCAATAAGAACCGCGTCATCATCATAGCGAATATTACTGATCCACGCACCATTAACTCTGATCCTGATCTCTGTATCCTCGCGTGCTTCTTGAAGAATCGCGTCAGAATAAAGGTTGAATATCAGCGGAGAAAGAACGAATTATATATATATATATATATATATATATATATATATATATATATATATATATATCTATTTGTAATATATATATATATATATATATATATATATATATATACAAGATAGACTAAAAGCCCACAGATATGCCAAAACAGCGAACACTGCACTGAACAAACACAAACAATCAGAAAGACATGAATTCGATTACGATGAAACACACATACTAACGATGGAGAAAAACTTAAAATCACGCGAAATCCTTGAAATGATTTTTATACAAAAGAACCAAGACAACACAGTTAACAACAAAATGGATATAAAAGGCCTAAGTTCGATATATGCCCCATTGTAATACAAGAGCTCTATACGCATGAACAATTATACATCGATTAAACAGAGATTCGATAGTCAAGTAGTATTGTGACAACTACCGACGAACATTCTGGTAAGGTACAATTTATTTTATTTTATTTTTGTGTATGTGTGTATATGTTTTATATTAAGGCATTTGAATTGTATTTTATCCCGAATTTTAGCTGATGAAGATGGAAACTCCATTGAAACGTCCTATGAATTTTAATTTTAAAATGTTATGTTCGAAATAAACCTGTTATACCAATAATTGATATCTCTTGGAATGAATACGATAAACAGGTAAAAATCAAGAATTTAAATATATATATATATATATATATATATATATATATATATATATATAATATATATATATATTATATATATATATATATATATATATATATATATATATATATATATATATATATATATATATATATATATATATATATATATATATATATATATATATATATATAAAATAATATATACCTACATCGTTGAGGAGTGTGTAAGTTTGCCTTCAATTTAGCGCTTCACTTGACCTGATTCAATTTCTCTTTTTAGCCCACTGAAGCTTGTTCCCCAAATCAGCAAAATCAAATATGGAATGTAAACCTCGGAACAAAATTGCACGAAGAATCATTCAATTTGCCTCGAAGTTGTGAAAAGGACATCAAAGTGCCCTTGATAATTCGATAATATTCGGTTTCCTGTAAGACGGACATAAGAGAAGATCGAAGAAAAGTGGTTGTCTAAATTAGTTCAATGAAAACCAATGAACCATTTCATCAATAAACTGAGCACAATTTCATTTCAGAGATCTTAGAAATCGTTATTTTTGTGTTCTCTCGAAGATTAATTCAATAAAAATTTCACTTTAAACTTTTTGATCGACAAATGAGTTATTAATTATATAAAAACTGGAACTATGGAAGTTTCAATGCATTTCAAAATCTTTATTTTGTCGAAGTCATGATACAATCTATGTGTAATCTTCAAATCCCATACACAAATTAAGAAGATAAACATTAATTTGAAATTAAAACTATTAACAGATGAAAAATTGTTTTAAAATATCGTTATAAATATCGCTTACTTATTTTAATTACTTTGAAACAATGTAAGCGAATTTGAAAGTGTGTTAGCGATTGTTAAAGTGCGCTATTAGTTTGAATGGTTTGGACAAGTTTTTTTCCGTATTTGTGGAATTCTGGACTTGAATTGTCTATAAAGTAACTGCAACAAAAAATAAAAGAAAAGAAATTTGTTCAATAAATGGCAAGTTCAAAAAAAAGTAGCTGAAAAGTTCTCAAGTGTAAACTGGTTTACACTTAAAAACGGTTAGAGATACCCAACTAACTGAAACGTCGTGTATATTAATTTTATAATTTCATATTTTTCACTAGTTTCTAACTTATCATTTACTTATCTCATTTTATTTTTTTCAGATATTTCCGTTCAATTCTAATAATTACTGTATTGAATTTAATTTTTTCAGCTTCTTTCTTTTTGAACTTGCCATTTACTAATCAACTTTATTTTCTTTCATTCTTTGTTTCAGATACTTTATAGACAATGGAAGTCCAGAATTCCACAAACATAAAAGTGTAGGTACTATTAAGTGTAAAAGTGTGTAAGCAAGTGTAAAAGTGTGTAAGCAAGTGTAAAAGTGCGAAAGCAAGTATAAAAGTGTGTAAGCAAGTGTAAAATAGTGTAAGCGAGTGTAGATGTGTTTGAGCTAGTACAAAAGTGTATTCTACTATTCATCGCAACAGTGTATATTTCAATATACAAAACATTTCTTCACGGTTAATTTGTAGTACTGTGTCTAAAGATTCAGTAGTGAAAAATGAATACTTTTCTTGTCCTTCTACACTTTTTTGTTTCCCTGAAAGTATATGTTCTTTCAGAAGTGAGTATTTCAACTAATTTGTATTCATTGAAGTTATTAGTTCTAAACTTATGAGATTATGGAATTCATAAGAATGCAAACAATAAAATTTTGAAGTTAAACTTTGAGCGCATGAGGGTAAAATTCTTACGGATGAAACGCAATAAAATGAAACGCGGAAATGTGGGACGTTTTTGTCCAAGAAGAGGGAGAGGGAGAGGGCGATTGAGACTGATTGAGATAGAGTGAGAAAGGGCGAACGTAGCATGAAGCACATATTCATGGAGCGAGAGGAGGGAGAGAGCGAGTGAGAGAGAGACAGAAAGAAAGGGAGATCGAGTAACAATACACGCTATTTGTTGATGTATTCGTTTAGTAATTAAAAAAATATATATTACAACTTAAGATGGCAATTCTGTCGCATAACGTCTCATAATACAGTAAACGCAGATCCTTTTTATTTATTTAAATTATTATAACTATGTGTAAACAGTGAGTAAATTTGTGAATCATCCTATAGGCGAATCAAAATAAGCGCTACGCCGCCTGGTGACAATCAGAATAACTAAAAATTTTGACATAGTTGTTACGTTCTCCTATGTTTTGTGTTTGTTTTTGTGTGATTTTTTACAAATATTTATTATTTGCAATCATTTTGAAAGCTATGAGTCGTTCGAATCGTTATTGTTCAGTTCCTCAGTGTTCTTCCTGGGAAAAGAAATGTTCAAATGTGAATTTCCATGCTTTTCCTCCAGCTGGTGATGAATATCGTGTTTGTGTAGAAGGTGTAGTGCTCTAAACAGTTTCACTGGTCTCAATAATATAAAACTATTAAATACAATAGTAAAAGCAGTACAATCTGTTTAAAGTGATCAACGGTCACATAGATTAACAATCAAACAGCGTATTGTTTTAGTATTGACAAAATTGAAATCTGACCTTGAATATGTGACATTATCTCTTTTATTTGGCATTTCACAAGAATTATGCCAAAAATATATTCATGAAATGCTACCCATTATGAGTAGAGATCTTCGTTGTGTCATAAGATTCCCAGAATATTCTGAAATACAGAAAAACATGCCAAAGTGTTTTGAAAGTTTTCAAAATACTCGAATCATCTTAGACTGTACAGAAATTTTTATAAAGAAACCAAAGTGCCTTTGTTGCAGGATCAGGTTTTACTCTCAGTATAAGTATCTAATAACACAGTGAAATTCATGACAGGTGTTTCTCCTGGAGGTTTAATTACTTATATTAGTGAACCATATGAGGGAAGAGCATCTGATAAAACGATTTTCCAACAAAGTGACTTAATTTTAAAGTTAGAAAGCTCACAGGATGCTATTATGGTGGACAAAGGTTTGTTGATAGATGATATTTGTCAACAGTTTAAAATAAAGTGGATCAGGCCACCACTTTTGAAAGACAAAAACAGTTGACTACAGAAGAAGCATTGTTGAATGCCAAAATAGCAGCTGCTAGAGTACATATTGAACGAGTCAATCAGAGAATTGAGATATTCATCTCGTGATCTAACCTAAGATTTCTCTCAATTTGGCTACAAAACAAATGATGATAATCACCTACCGCCTCAATAGCAATGAGAATACATACACAGTAACAAACTTGTTCACTAAAGAAGCCTGAAAAGTCTTCATATTTATGGTAAAATTATATTTCAAAAACACAACAAATACAACATAAATATTCCAATGTCAATATTTATAGTTCTACGACTGGCCACATTGGCGCTGCATTCTTATTTTCAGATGCCTATAATAAGTAGTTGTTTAGAGTTAGTAATATATTTGAAAGAGATTTAAAAATTAGTTTGCCAAGGAGGTTTGACTTCTGACATGTGTACTTTGAACGCTCTCACTTTTTTTTCCAAGGGTTTTGGTAACCACTAGTTCCCCCCAAATTGAGTTAAAAGGTTGAAAATTTGTAAGTGGACTAATTATTTTCAAGAAAGTGCCTAGAAAGTATGATATGAATCATTTCGATCCGACGCCATCCTTCTGTAAAGATTTCTTGCTTTTTCAGAGCAATTGTGGATTTGCGCATCTCCACAGCTTTTGTAGATTGAGTTTAAATTATGAAATTTAGTTCGTGGTGTCAGCTGATATTACGAAAGTATGCTTTCGGAGTTTCTTCCGTTTTTATTAACCGCCTTTTTTTAAATGTAGATATTTTATGTTTTTCGTGGTTTTTAGAAACATGTTCAACATCATAGTCTCTCCAAAATGTATTAGGGGTTCGTTAAGAATTTGTATGTAAAAAATATTGAAATTAGTGAAAAATATTGCCTTAATAACGGAGCTCGGCTGCTCAGGTGTTTTTTTATATCACTGAGTAATATTCTTTTTCGTAATCCCATACTGTTATTTTGATTTAACGGTATTCAGATGACAATTGAAAAGTCAGTGTTAACGGCCGGCGGCCGGTAAGGAATCACTTGTTCAAATATTTATTTCAAAACATCATTCTGCTTACAATAACAACATTGAAATCTTGGTCCACAGCGAGTTGGGAGAATAAACCTCTGATTTTCATTTCGCATAGGCTAATAATACATCTTCATTAACCACCTTTAAATTCTTGCTTTTACGCAACATTTCGAAATTTTCATATTCTTTTTGATATCGCTCTTGAGTTATTTTCGGCAGTTGATCAACACTCGCTGCACTGCACATGATTCTCCCAATATTTCTGAAGGAATTTGATTTTGTTCCTCAATTTCATCCATGGTCGTCGTTAAAGCGAACTTGAGAACACAAAAAACTGACGTTGTTTATAAAATTGTCAATCTGTTCCATGACAACAGAGAGCACGACGTTGGGATTTTTCTTTAGAATTGCGAGGTACGGGGCTTTTTCTTTCTTCGGAATCAAAATATAATCTTTCAACGGGATTACGAAAATTCTTTAACGACACACGGCCGATACGCAAATAACAGATTCGGTTAGTTATAATCCGAGGCGCAGCCGAGGATTACAATATCCAACCTCATCCGTTATTTGCTACATATCGGCCTTGTTACGTTAATAACTATTACAGCAAACATAATATTAGGGTTCGATAATCGAATATTATCCCTCATATTACGATTAAGATTCTCCACAAGATCTCTTATTTTCGTTATACCCATTCAGTATAGAATATGTGGATTTAGTTGAAATATATCCTTGGAGAGCTTTCATTTTGGTTTCGCTATAAATACACTCCAATCGAAATTGGCAAATGGCAGAAGTGAAATCTGAAGCTCAACTGTAATTCAAAAATAATTGAAAAGCACACAAGGAACTTTTCCACAAAAAGGGTGCTTGTTAAAGAATCAGGATACTTCATTAAATTTTCATTTCATTCTTGAAACGGAAAAGGATTTGGTTTTTGGGATTAACAGTGATATTGGAGAATTAGAAGTGTTTATTGAAGTGTGAGAATAATACTGAATTTTTTTGAGGGTTAGTGAACATAATCAACTTCTACGGAATCACGTACATATCCCTGATATTCTATAATTTCAAACGAATGAGCTGACTTCGATAGAAGGACCAATAGAAATCATTGAATAATTTGAAATGAAATGAAAAATCTCTTTGCAAAGAGATTCGCATGAACATTTTCTTAATATTTTAAGGTAGGTATGTTTCGCTTCTATCATTATTTTTCGGACACTGTCACTGAAGTTTCTTACTAAAATATTTACTATACTGAACTAAATATGGACCACAATAAATAGGAAATTTGAGTATAGTTACTGTTGAAATTCTCCGAAAGGTCTTCAAATAGTGTACAACGAGATGTATATACACAGAAGAGTTGGGAGTCGAGTTATTAAGGTCAACTTGATCAATAAGCAAATTTTCATGATCCTTATATTAATATATTTCGTACACAAAGGAATGTGAGATTTGGTATGGTTAAAGTTTAGAAGTGCAAGAATCAAAATTTACATTTGATTTACGCCAAAACTAGATACTATTCTGGCGTATTCGCAATTTTATATGATCATTGTTTACGTTCTTACTGTCATTGTACATGCAGCTCACATAATAGAACATCATAAGCAGCCTAGTCGTGTCCACTCCTGAACATAGGCCTCCCCTTCCAATTTCCATCTTTGACGGTCTTGTGCAACGTGTTGCCATCCTCTCCCTGCTCTCCGGTAAATGTCGTCCATCCACCTTTTCTGGAGTCTTCCTTTGCAACGTTTGTGTGTTCTTGGTCTCCACTGCATGACTATTTTTGTCCATCTGTTGTTCGGTTGCCTCGCCACGTGGCCTGCCCATCTCCACTTTGCTTCCGCTATGTACTGAATCACGTCTTTCACACCCGTACGTCGACGTATGTCGTAGTTATTTATCTTGTCTTTCAGACAAGATAAATGCCTAGCATTGCGCGTTCGATGGCCCTCTGAGTGACTCTCAGTGTGTTTGCACTTTTTATGGTTAGCGTCATGGCTTCCAGACCGTACGTCAGTACAGGGAGTATGCACATGTCATGCACTTTTCTTTTCTAGTTTATAGGAATATCTGGATCTCTCAGGATGAAGCGTAGCTTTCCAAATGCTGCCCAGGTCGTGCTCACTCTTCTGATAATTTCAGCCCTTTGGTTCTCTTTCCCAAGTTTGATCTGGTGCCCCAGATAGACGTACTCTTCTACGTTTTAATAGAACAAAATGCAATAATAAATGTATAATTGATTAGGGATGTTAGATTATGAAGATTAGAGGCTGCCATCGGCCGCCTTTTCTACCAGATGCTAAGAGTGGAGATTAGGAGAAGGTCGCGAGAATCTAGGGTAGCAAATTTGACCTTTTGCCGATGCCATCGAAAAATACGCGCATCCCTAGCGCGTACGGCTGAAATTTCAATAAAAAACTTCCGTAAAGGTTACCTTCCGCGATAGTGAAAGCGAGATTTCTTAGAAAAAAAAGTCCGTATTCAATAATATCTGCAATGATTCTATAGGTATATTCCTCTATAACATTCAAACTTAAAAAATTAATGAATTACGTCCAAATTTAGATCACTGTTGGTTGGTATTTGTAATTGTTTATTCCTGATATTCCTAGAGGTTAAGATGTAAACCTTCATTTGATCTTATCCTACTCCCAATGATTACTTTCAGCAGCAACACTGAGATTTTTGAACACCACACCACCACCGTTGATAAATCTGATAAAACATCGTACTCCGCCACCTGGAATAAAATTACAAAACGTAAAAAGATGATTTACCCATACATTTTTTACATTCCTGATTCAACGTTGTAGAGGCTGCAATTTTGACATACCACAGTAATAACGTCATGAATTTTTGTGTAAAATAACCAGCCGAACCATTTTTTTTTACTCGTTCTTATAAGTAACATCGAAATAGCAGGCGGTTTTTCTGGAATAAGTGTGAATAGTCATAGACTAATATAGCTAGTTCTATTGGAGAATTATTCAATGATTTCAATTGTCAAATTACTTTTCTCCCATTTTTTAGTCATTACAAGAGTATTTCATGAAAGTTAGGGATCGTTAGAAGGTTTATTCTAAATGAAACATTCGACTTTTTTTTCGTTCATTAATTTGAAGGTCAGTGATGTTGATACCAAAAATAAGGTCATTATTAATGGTTTTTCTCCACATTTAATATCTATCAACTTCTACAGATTATTTTTATTCAATCTGAAATGAACGAATATCACTGAAAAAAACAATAGAACAGAATGCGATGAGTTTTCTTCTGAATTTTAAAACATAGATAAATAAAATATCTCGTTTGGTATTGAATAAAATATAAACTCAATTGAATGAGGTAAAATTCAAAAGAAAATGGAATTTTAAACCCTTAAAATTTTAATCAACCGATGTTTGTTGATATTTAACCTCTAGAGTAATGAATAGCAACGCTTCTTTCATAATCTGAAATAATACAAATCCGCCATAACAAACTATCTTGCGGTATAGTGAAAAATTGTGTGAATGCTTTGAAAAGATTTCGTAAAGAAAAAAGTTTCAGTATATTCAAGCTTCGATATTTTGCTGCTCACTGTGGCTAAAAATAAAATACAAAATATTTTCGTTCTTCAGCTAAATTCCAATTCAGTGAAAAAACTACAGAGACTCCTTCAGAAATATAGCACTTAGATAAATGAAGTTGTACTTGATGGTGTACCTCAGATGAAAAATTTCTTCCTCAATAAATATTTTGTTTCAGTATTTCGTCAAGGTGATTCCGGCAAATGCTGGTATGCGGTCATGACAGGGACATTGGAAGTTAAAATATCGGCAGCTGAAACTGATACTAAGGTAAGTTACTGTTACAAATTTAGTTCAAATAATTTGAATGATATTTATTCATTGGTATATGTTATGGGGGTTTAATGTTAACACTATTGTTCGAAGGTTCTTCATAGCAAGGGCAAATGTTGAATCTATTTTACATGCTTTCCATATGCAAAGAAAGTGAGTTTAACTTCCATTGAACATATATACATACATACATATATATATATATATATATATATATATATATATATATATATATATATATATATATATATATATATATATATATATATATATATATATATATATATATATATATATATATATATATATATATATATATATTTATAATTATTTATATATATATAATTTTATATATTTATTTATATATTTATTTATATATATATATATATATATATATATATTTATATATATATATATATATATATATATATATATATATATATATATATATATATATATATATATATATATATATATATATATTGAAAATCTAGTTTCATATTTGAAAAAAAAACATCTATCTCGAGCTACGGGAGTTTTTCGAAAAATTGCTCAAATCTATTTGATCGAATATCTCAAAAAGTATAATTTTTACGAAAAATTAGGAAAAAATTTATGCATTTTAGACGTTCTTCAATTTGGTATTTTTTAAGGAAATTTGGTTGGTCTAGTTTTCGAGATATTACCATCACCTTACTTTTTTTAAATACGGACCTGTATTTTTCATTCCATTTTTCAAAAAACTTTTTTTCTGATTTTAATGATGTATCACATGTTCATATTTGTTTGCGTTTTAATGATAAAAGGACAAAATTTAAGTTGTATTGAGTTTTTTTAAAAATGAGAACATCAGAGGTGGCTTAGACTACCAATAAAACAATTGCCTATTTTAATAACACAAACAGACTGTTGCAGCGCGTAATGAAAGAAACTGTTAATTAAGTTTTAAAACATTCAAACTTCTACCTTTTAATTAAATTCAAGTTATGTAATAAACCTTAAAATTTCCTTATTCTTCAAAATTACCTTTGCCAAAATTCAAAGTGGATGATACATACCTAATGCATTTGTTTCATCTTCCCCATTTTCTGCCGATATAGTTCTTACCCGTTCTGAAGGATTATTAAATGATCCGTATTGTAGCAAATTTCGCTCTAGCCTTGTAAAAATTATTCGGTGAGCGCATTTCGGGGTACGAAATTGAATACTTTTGAAGGGCTCTTTCAGCACTTCGAAATACTTTTGCATAACAAAAAAATAAATCTGATTTTTTCCATTGGAAAACGCTACCATGTTGGTTTAAACTTACTCTGACACGACACATGTTACGGATCATATGCTTTTACAAGCAATTGTTTCTCATTGCTCTATGATTAAACCTATGATGAAATGAAAAAAATGCCAAAAAAATTAAATACTAGTTTTTTACCATTTAAATACAAACGAATATAAACATGTGATACATCGTTGAAATCAGAAAAAAATATTTTTTCATTTGGAATGAAAAATGCAGGTGCGTATTTAAAAAACAAAGCTGAATGTGATATCTCGAAAACCAAACGAACCAAATTTCCTTAAGAAATACCAGCTTGAAGAACGTCTGAAATGCAAAAATTTTTTTCCCTACTAATTTTCTGTAAAAATTATACTTTTTGAGATTTTCGATCAAATAGTTTTGAGCAATTTTTCGAAAAACCCCCGTAGCTCAAGATAGAAAATTTTTTTTGTAAATTTGAAACCAGATTGTCAGTTTCTTCCAAAAACTGCACATTTCATCTAATTTGACCAACCTTGTAGGTATTATAGTTACTGCTTGCATACTATAAGGCGAAGCTGAGCTAGTACTATTCTCCGAATTTTACCTAAACTTCACATCTTCCACAAGACAAATAATGCTGTCTCATCCATCCTTGATGAATTTACATACAAGGTTATCCTCTAATCTGGCTGAAGGAGTTCATACGCATAACTCAAGCTGCCCGCCTTCCTAACACATACTTGAATAAAATACGTGGTCTTTAGTTTTTTTTTTCTAGATGGTTATCACATGCGGTGAAAAGGGCCCAATTAGGCTGAAATCCTGTTTAGGCAATGAACAATATTGCTTTTAGTGACCATCTTTAAGTTTCTTAGATTCACCAGTCAAGTATGGATAGGAATCTCATTGGCGTCAACCCATGTAGCTAGCTCCATCCGGAAATTTTTCAAGTTAATTTCGATTTTTCAAATAAATATCCTAGTATTCAATTTTTATATATGCGTATGTATATGTATCTGTATGTGTATGTGTATGTGTACGTGTACGTGTACGTGTAAGTGTACGTGTACGTGTACGTGTAGGTGTACGTGTACGTGTACGTGTACGTGTACGTGTACGTGTACGTGTACGTGTACGTGTACGTGTACGTGTACGTGTACGTGTACGTGTACGTGTACGTGTACGTGTACGTGTACGTGTACGTGTACGTGTACGTGTACGTGTATATGTATATGTATATGTATATGTATATGTATATGTATATGTATATGTATATGTATATATATATGTATATATATATATATATATATATATATA
The DNA here is from genome assembly GCA_030704885.1 of Cynegetis impunctata. Lineage (NCBI taxonomy): Eukaryota > Metazoa > Arthropoda > Insecta > Coleoptera > Coccinellidae > Cynegetis > Cynegetis impunctata. The sequence continues at coordinate 1,280,748 of JARQZK010000730.1, forward strand.
TATATATATATATATATATATATATATATATATATATATATATATAATAAAAGTTCTGATTTGTTCACAGTAATAATAACAACTAGGTAAAATGAAAGGTATTTACTGTACTTTTACATAAATTGATGAGACTTATCTTTATGTTTTAATATATATTCTGTCGACGTTTTCCTTGGGTGGACTTCTGCCCTATCTTTGTCCCAAGTTCTTGGTAGCTCCAGCTGTGGTTTGCCAAGGTGGATGTTAGTCTCAGACAAGGTGGTTTCTTTTGTAAACTCCAAATAAGGTGAATTTCAATCTTCAAACAACTTGTCTTTTAGTTCTAACCAAGGTGAACTTCAAACCCAGACCAAGTGGCTAAAATAATTCGGGTCAAATCAACATACAATCTCAAACTTAATATGTTCCAAGAATATCTGTAGGGTATCGATGGCCAATTCAAACTATCATTTAGATTTATCTCAAGCAAAGATGCTAAGAAAGACAGTATATGTTTCAACATTAAACTGAACATAAGATATGACCATGTGAAATTTGCCATCGTTAACCTACAAAAATCTTGTGCTAAATTGAGAGAATGAAACAAGCAAATGAATTAGAAATATTTTAAATTAAGAAATGTGAGATGATTATTTCAATATAGAAAGATAAATAATTTTAATATAGATGAATGAAAAAAATATGAAATGGCGGAAAAACTAAATAAGGAATTAATTCAGATTTTCAAGCTAATGCATTTATACGAAATAATTATATTTCTTCTCATAACTTACTTTCTATCAGACGCCACAGATACTTAATAATCTCAATAAACTTTAATAAACTTTCAATATATATTGAATATAATTCTAATAATCAACGATGTTTTATCTACAAGAACCATTTGCTAAAATAAAGAACGATTGTTAATCCGACGCTACCTAGATACTCTCCTTCTTAATACGCAGGTCATTAATCATAGAACAAAGGTGACGTATCGGTTGATAGCATGGAATCACGGTACCTATTTCAGTGTAGAATGCAGTGGCTGCAGGTACGTGGAGAATTTACATGTTACAATATATATATATATATATATATATATATATATATATATATATATATATATATATATATATATATATATATATATATATATATATATATATATATATATATATATATATATATATGTATATATATACACATACCTGGAATATTTTTGTTCCATGTTGTTTATGTCATTAAATTTATTAGCTGAATTTTTCAAAATAGGTTCTGATCAACAGAGAAAGAGTTTAAAGATGTGAGACATTATATAGAAGCAATTTGTCTTCCTGTGATAACCAGATAGATTTCACTTTTCCCACCATATACAGTGTTGTCATGCCCCAACTTCTAATTTAATATTCACCGTTTCATTTTCGGGAATAGAACAAACACTTGAAACAAGTATAAGCTTAAAAAATTTGGTTTCAATCAAACTAATCCGTTAAGATTTATTCAATTTATTGTATTGTAGTAGGTATATGTATATAGTGAACGAAATGACTGTCCACTTCAAACTAATACCCAAGTTATATATTTTGCCATGATATACAGTGTTATACAAAAGCTACCACTCGATTTTAATAATCGATATTTTCAAGGACAAGGTGAATAATGCAACTCTTCTTCATCAGAAATATTTAATTTAAACTAATATATAAGTACATCATTTAATTTTTTGTTAAAAGCATACTTTGAAATATTTTCATTCAATTTATCAAAAACGCTAAGCATATTATAATCTAGCAATTTATCATTGAAAATATATTTCTGCAATAATGAGTTTATAATTGAATCATAATTTTATTTAAATTTCTACAGAAAATGGTAATATGGAAGTCATTCCGCCTAAAATAAACCATTCCGCAAGAAATATTGGATACGAAATGAAACAATGTTTATTAACACTATTATTAGATTTAAATCTAATAAAGTTGCTCATCTGAACACCTATCAGTTGATTCAATAAACCCACTTGAATTAACCCCATGTTCAGAAACTTGAACTTTCAATAATCCCATTAAGTAACTCCAAGCACGGCCCCACGTCATTCTTCATTCATAAAGTAGAATATTGGTGTAATCGGAAAAGCATTAGAGCACCTCGGATTACGTATCCACACCCTAATCAATTGTGACGTTATTTTGAAAGAGTTTCATTAATAATATCATACGAACAGTGTTGTTATTTAAAACTACGTAGGATACAAGCTTTTAGAGGTTTTTGACATGATCATTTCAGTTCTCATTTCCGTCTCCGTCGAAATATCAGTTCATCCTGTGTGTAAGTGGGCATCCATTAATTACGTGAGGTGTCTACTGGGGGAGGGGGTCGAGTGAAATGTCACTCAATCTTACGTGGGGGAAGTGGTGGTCTGGGCAAATATCAATTTTTTTTCCGCAAGAAACAGATTAAAATTGCGTAAAAACTGGGTTAAATTAAGTAAAAAAATTTTCTTAACATGACTAAATCATACATAATAATATTCATCGCGATTTAATTATGCACTGATAATAGTATATTCAATAATTAGTGGGAAAAGCATAATATTTCCAAACGACTGTGATAATTACCAGACGAGGAGCGTAGCGACGAGTCTGGTAACACAGGAGTTTGGGAATATGCTTTTCCCACGAATTATATATACTATTTTTTCTCCGATCGTTGATTTACATTTAAAAAATTAATTAATTAAAAAATATTTCATCCAAGATGTAATCAAGTAAGTTTAAATAGGTTTCTCTATGTTCATATAGAAATATAGAAGTAGTAACCATGGAAATTACTCTGTTATGACAAAAGTAAAATAATTTTGAAGCTGGTTTTGTTTGATTCGTTGTATTTTATAAGGAATTAAAAAAGAATTAGTAAACATGAACACTGATAGTGATTATTTGTTGTCTTGCACGGCTCCTGAACTAGTAGAAGCCGCGAACGTGGCTTCACTTAATTTACTTCCGGCGAAATCCAGGGAGAAGTATGAACTTGCGTACTAACGATTCATGAATTTTTGTAGAAAAAACAACAGTGTATCCTTTTCTGAGAATGTACTGATGGCGTATGTTGCTGAATTGGCTAAAACAATGAAATCTTCGACGTTGTGGGCACATTATTCCATGCTTCGATCAACTTTGTCTGTTAAAAATAATATTAATATTGCCCAGTACCAAAAACTGAAAGCAGTTTTAGAACGTCAAGCTACAGGATACAAAAAATGTAAATATTAACAACAATTATAAAAATTAAAACCATACTTTGTTTCATTTTAATGTAATAATCCATTTGTTATATTACCGCACGCTACAGCAGTGCGGTAAGAATATTACCGCACTGTTATTTTCTAATTGCTTAGCAACTGACCACTATTCTGGAATGTTGAGCTTTTCGCATAGAAAACAGGTCAAAATAGTGTCACTTTTCCCACGATCGGAGAAAAAATAATTTATAAACTATAAATAAATTCATTTGTTTGGAAACATTTCATTAAATATGAACAAGTATTCGCTAACTATTAATTAATATTTATTAACAGTTAATACATTTTTTTTTTATGAATATTTCTTATTGCTATACGGTACGATGTGAAGATTATCCATAAAAAAATTATGCTATGACCTTTAATAATATACATACGATGCTTAGATTTTGAATGACTTATTACAATCATTGTTTTATTATTAACTTTATTTTCTCCACATTTTTATAAACTATTACTAATTTACTTGAACTAATAGAATTAGCACATATTAACTCATTTACATATTAAATACGTATTGTAGAAAGTCTCACGTGAGATTTGTGGAGGGGGTCGATCGAAATCTCACCAAGGGGAGAGAGGGGCTTGAAAAATCGCCAAAATTATCTCACGTAACTAATGGATGCCCCCTAAGAGGAAAAATGGTGAAACAAACAAACTAATATGTCTCGCTTGCCCCCTAAAGAGAAAAAATGATAAACAAGAAACAAACAAATTAATAAGACTCGTTTCGGTACACTATACCATTATCAGATACAAAGGATAAAAGTTGCTCTTTGTATATAGTACAGACATGTTTTAAAAACCTATATTCCTTCAATAAGATTTTTTATCGAACATTGAATTGATGAATTGTCTACTATATTATAATTTAACATCATTCAAATATTGAAAAATCAAATTTCTCATGTTTACAATCATAAAAATATATTTTAGTTATTTGTTAATTTATTAATAATTATCTACAAATGAGAAACAATATACTTTGTTATTGGAACGAAGTTCCTTATGTCAGGCTTGGAGGAGATAGGGATTTCACTGCGGGACCGAACTGAAAAATATGCGAGACTAAAAGTGTGACGAAAGTAGACTGACGAAAGTAGACTGACTGACGAAAGTCACGCTTTTAGTTAACACAAGCGAATATTGTATAACTTTCTATTTCTCCCTCTTTCTTTCCGTTCTTTCATCCCTCCTCTTTCTGATCCCACTCCGCCACGTCAATCGCCAATTCGCCAATGCATTATAATGTACTCATTAATTCATGTACAAGCAACTCGGAAACGTCAGATGTAAAACATCCAAATAATTTTGTATAAGTTATATGCAGATTACGATAGGAATCAGATATGGCATAATGAAAAGATAAAGCTTTACAAATTGGTTCCATAAAATAATGACTACGTATTGTAGATATATAATCAATTATAAAGCACGGCGATACGTTATCCTCTCGTTATATACACTCTTGCGTCTAAATTTTACATTGCGTTGACGACCGAGTGGTCTAAGTACTGAACCGTCGTGTGCCGTATTTCTGGGTTCGAATCCCAGAGGTTACTCCTGCCTTTTTGATTTTTTTTATTTACATTCTTTTGAGAGCTCTTAGCCCCACATTTCAATATTAATCATTTCAAATTGGATTAGTATAAGTTATCGCTTCTGTCGTGCGCTCCGACACGTACATGTTTCGTTTTCGCAAATTGTTGACCTTCTATATTACCTGGTGTCCCATGACACCGTTTTTCTTGTTTTCATTATTTTTGTGCAAAAAATAATGCAATATAAGTTATATTAATTCATCAAGCTCCGGAATTACCAAGCTAGTTAGTCGAGTACTTAGCGTACGCTGGCTAGTATTTGGGAGGTCTCGGCTTCAAACCCCGGGGCTGACTGGTCTGCCATAAGTTTTTTTCAGAGGTTTCCTCATGGTAATGTAAGTCACTGCAAACTTATAGGGCGAATGCTGGGCCAGTATTAATCCTCTGAACCCTACCCACACTTCCTATGTTCCATAAATATCCCGTTTCACCTATCCTTAATGCACTTGTACATACAAGTGTATCCTCTGGCTGAAGGATTTAATCCCAAACTCAAGCTGCCCGCCTCCCTGACACATACTTCAGGGAGGAATGAAACACGTATATACACCAATATACTTTGTTTTTGGAACGAAGTTTCTTATGGCAGGCTCGGAGGAGATAGGAATTTCGCTGCAGGACCGAACTGAAAAATATGCGAGACTAAAAGTGTGACGGAAGTAGACTGACGAAAGTAGACTGACTGACGAAAGTCACGCTTTTAGTTAACACAAGCGAATATTGTTTACCCTTTTTTGCCTCTTTCTTTCCGTTCTCTTATCCCTTCTCTTTCTGATCCCACTCCGTCACGTCAATCGCTAATTCGCCAATGCATTCATGTACTCATTAATTCATGTACAAGCATCTCGAAACTTCTGTCGTGCGCCCCGACACGCACATATTTCGTTTTCGCAAATTGTGGTCCTTCTATATTATCCGAAGGAACTTCGTTCCTACCTGGTGTGGGGGCGTTCAAGTATTACGTATCGCAATTTGGAGGAGGGGGGGTCTTGTAAAACGTTACGATGCGTTACAGGGGCGGGAGGGGGGTTCGAACAACGCACTACGTAACATTTATTTTTATTGAAATAAAAAACTAGAGAATTTGAATCTCCGAAGTTGTTATAACTCTTTTCGTTTATTTTTTACGGGGAATCCCTCGATTGTATTGTAAATCAGTTTTATTTTGTTGTCCCAAGTTGGCAACTCTATCCGTTTATGTTTTATGGGGAATACCTAGACTGTATTATTCGTTATTTATATTTTGTTTTCGTTGCCAGTTTTCTTTAAGTGTTTTAAACACGTAATAGACAGGAGCGAAACTACGAAACTATCTACCTACATACATACGAACATATATATATATATATATATATATATATATATATATATATATATATATATATATATATATATATATATATATATATATTCGATTGGTTTATTGGTACCTGCTTTTCTATATTTAATTGGGTTATGGTTGGCAGTGCGAGGTAAATTAAATATCATCAATTCAGTTTCATCATAAATATATTAATAAACGTTTCGGAGGTTCCCTCCTTCTTCAGTATTAATTTGTCTTATATATTCTGCAAAAAAACATAGAAGTTATGACCATCTCAAATATTTTCCTAATTTATATGTAATCTAACCTCCTTTTATCTAATATATGGTGTAAAGTTGTTTAAAATTGTGTTATATTAATATGTGGTCATGGTTGATTTCTGCTGACCATTTTGTTTTTGATTTCTTTGTACTTGTTTGTCATTCATGTCAATGTCATCTCCTGTCAAAGATCGTCGTGTGTGTTGTGTTCCGTCTGTTTTTCTTCTTCTTTTCGTTTAGGTCTTGTTATAAAAGGTATGTAAAATTGGCTCAGGTGTTTGATGTCTTGTCTGTCGTTTACTGTTTTTTCCAAATTTCGTTGTATGTATCATTTCCCATATCTCTCTGTGTTTCAGTTTAGGTTCAACTGTTAAAATCTTCGTTTCGTCGTAGTCAAATTCGTGTTTGTTCAGTGTTTTGTGTTTGTTGAGTGCTGTTGTTGCGGACTTGGTGTATTTGCGTGCGTTAATTCTGTCATATAGTCTTTGTGATGTCTGTCCGATATATTGTCCATCGCAGTCCTTACATGAGATACTATATACCACATTTGATTTTTTCAATTTCGGTGTCTGTGTCTTTAATTTGCTAAAAATCTGTCCAATTTGGTTTTGTGGTTTGTGGACTGTTTTCATGTTGTGTTGTTTTACTATCTTGTCAATCTCATGTGACAGACTTCTTGTGTATGGTATTGATATTCGTGTTATGTTTTCCTCATTTTCTCTTTGTTTTTTGGTCTCTGTGTTGTAGTTTTCGTGGACTCTTCGTCTGATTAGGGCTGTTATTAATTTTCTAGGATAGTTGTTCTTTAGTAGTTGCTCCTTCAATTCCCTCATTATAGTTGGTCTCAATTCAGGTGATGTTAGTTTCAGGGCGCGGTCGATATATCCTATAATTGTGCCCTTTTTTTGGTTTATGTGATGGTTAGAGTTATAGTTGAGGATGTGGTCGGTGCTTTGCTTCTTTCTATGCCATTTTGTGGAGATTTTGTTGTCTTTCCTTATGAGTGTTATGTCCAAGAAATCTAGTTCCATATTCTTTTCTTCTTCAAATGTGAACTTAAGCTGTTGATGTACATTGTTAAATTTCTGAAGGATGTGGTTCATGGTATTCGGTGTTGTTATCAACAAACAATCATCCACATATCTCCTGTAAAATGGCTGCATAGTAGTCTCATTCATTATATCTTCTTCGATGTGCTCCATTACCATCTGTGCTATGACACTTGATATGGGAGTTCCCATTGCTACTCCTTTTATTTGTTTGAAGTGACATTCTCTGTATTGGAAAAAACTGTTGTTCAAAATGAGTTGGGTTGCTCCTAATAACTCATTTTTTGGTATTGTCGTGTGTTCGGCGATTTTTTGCCATTTTTCTTTAATTGTTTTTTGTACCAGTTCTGTTGGTATGTTCGTGTAGAGTGATACAACATCCAGCGAGAAAAATCTGTCTTCGTTTTTTAGTGTTACATTGTTTTAGTTCACACAAATACACCAAGTCCGCAACAACAGCACTCAACAAACACAAAACACTGAACAAACACGAATTTGACTACGACGAATCGAAGATTTTAACAGTTGAACCTAAACTGAAACACAGAGAGATATGGGAAATGATACACATACAACGAAATTTGGAAAAAACAGTAAACGACAGACAAGACATCAAACACCTGAGCCAATTTTACATACCTTTTATAACAAGACCTAAACGAAAAGAAGAAGATAAACAGACGGAACACAACACACACGACGATCTTTGACAGGAGATGACATTGACATGAATGACAAACCAGTACAAAGAAATCAAAAACAAAATGGTCAGCAGAAATCAACCATGACCACATATTAATATAATAACACAATTTTAAACAACTTTACACTATATATTAGATAAAAGGAGGTTAGATTACATATAAATTAGGAAAATATTTGAGATGGCCATAACTTCTATGTTTTTTTGCAGAATATATAAGACAAATTAATACTGAAGAAGGAGGGAACCTCCGAAACGTTTATTAATATATTTATGATGAAACTGAATTGATGATATTTAATTTACCTCGCACTGCCAACCATAACCCAATTATATATATATATATATATATATATATATATATATATATATATATATATATATATATATATATATATATATATATATATATATATATATATATATATATATATATTATATACATATGTAGAGAAAGAGAGACTTCTGAAATTGGGTTTTTGATGCCAAGCATCCTGAAATGTCATGAAACTAAAAACTATCTTGGGCCTAGGTCCTACTTTGCTAATCGCACCCATTTCAATAAGCAGGTTTCTAGGTCCTACTTTGCTAATCGCACCCATTTCAATAAGCAGGTTTTCAAAGTGAAAACCTGCTAATAAGCGAAAATTGAATAACGCATGAGAAAAATAATGGTGGATGAAGTTAGCTAAAAATGTATGCAACGACAGGGCTGAGTCAGGAAAACGGCATAATCAAATGTAAGATTATTAGTAAAAGTTTATTAGGACAAATTTTAGCCCTTTTCAACATATCACATTATTTATGATGTTTATTAAATGAAAATCTCTTGTTTTGTTTATTATTAACGAAAACACGATTAAAACAATAAAAACGGTATTTTAGCAACTTTCCGGTACTTTTCGCTACATATTTGTGACTTTTAGGTAAAAATGGTCACTTGGGTGTTACGTAACGTTTATATGGGGGGAGGAGGGGTTCATGAAAACGTTACGGAGCGTTACATAGGGGGAAGGGAGGGTCAAAAATCTTCAAAAATTGCGTTACGTAATACTTGAACGGCCCTTGTCCCATAACACCATTTGTCTTGTTTTATCATTATTTTTCTTTAAAAAATAATGCAATATAAGTTATTAATTCATCAAGGTCCGGCTTCCAATATTCTTATTTTTTTAGCGCATTTAATTAACAGACTAAAGTTGTAATGAATACAGAAAATATAGGTTCACTCAGTATGATGGAGATGACGAATAGGCAGGTAATTCGATTCAAAAGTGATTGGCTGATATACAAATTTGTATTTCTGAAATTTCGGACAATTGGTGGTTTCTATTTATGCAGTGTGTTGCTGTGCTAGTGTCTGTTTCTCTATTAATCTGAATTCACGGGAAATACCAAATATTTCAAATTGCCATTATGTGTAAGCAAGTATGCTTTCTAGATTTGAAGGTCGTTCAATTAATAATTGATTAATAATGAATTTTCAAATCTTCCAGGTAATTCAATTTCGAAAACTTTTAGCAGTTATCAGAATATTTCTGAGATGTCAGAAAATTGGTGGTTTCTATTGATACACTGAGTTGCTGTAAAAGAGTCAGTTTTTCGATTGATATCAAATGTTTCTTATATCTTATATCAAAGTAACGAACTGTTCGTTCTATATAGGTAGACATATTGGTGAAATGCATTTATAATTTCAATGTGTTTTTATGACAGTTAACATAGTAAACAAATTCTCCATTATTTCCATAAATTTTCATTTATTTCAAAATTAAATAACAAATTAATGTTTATCCAAAATATTCTCATTTGGTCTTGCCAGCTGATCACGATTTAAGGTTTGATGAATTCCACGTATTATTACCCATCACAAAATGTAACTCGGCTTCGCTAGAAAGATCAATCAAAATTAATTTTGTGCTTCATTGAATATTCCATTCATCTTCACGAAGCAAGTGTATACATGTTGGAGTATTTTAGGTGAAGAGGCGTTAAATATGATGAAACTCTTGTGAATTTTAAATTATTTCAAATATGTAGATTCTCTTGTCTTATACTTTTTATAATTGGAAGATGTGCAGGCATGTTTATCTCAGATCTAGTTTTTCAGATGACGAAGCGTTAAATATGACGAATATCTTGTGAATTTTAAATAATTTCGAGTAATTAGATGCTTTGTTTTTTATTCTTCATTAGGAAATTTTATTTTTTTTAAATTTTGGATTGATCGGGCTGATACATGGTGTAAATTAATAAACATATTTAAACAATGGTTAATAATAACAATTTACACATTTATTAAAAGAAATAACGCATGACGCACGTTTCGATGGAACTTCACCTTCTTCAGATGCTAATGGAAAACTGACTGTTTCTACGTTATATCGAAAACAAGAAATAAAAGAGATGACAAATTGTGTAGAAGGGGTAAATAGAAAGATGGTTACAAATAATTATTAGAAAAGGAAAAACCAATTCTGAACTGCTAGTCAGGTAGTTCGGTAATTTTGAAAAGATTGAGAATAAGGGGGCTTGAAGTAAGATCGATTTGGCTATTCAATAGGAGACCGGAATGCTTGTATTTATTTATCTGTAATGATTCTAAAAAGTTCAATTCCCTTACTTTCAGTATTTAATATTTTAAAATCGAAATTGAATGAGTGATTTTCTTGGATTAAATGGTTTGCATAATGTGAATCCGACTTCTGATTAACAAAGCTACGTTTGTGTTCTGAAATTCTCGTTTAAAAACTTCTGAAAGTTCTACCAATGTAAAACTTATCACAATCAACACAATTAATTTTATAAACTCCTGATTCATTACCTTTATGCACTTTTTATTTATTATTTTTTATATGATTTCCTAAATTATTACCAGTACGATAAGCAATGTTAATGTGGTGCTTAGATAAGAGAGATTTAAGTTTTCTACTTGAATTTCCGATGAAAGTGAGGCTGTTATATTTGATATTATTTTTAATAAGGGGGTACACCTGGCTAATCGCATTTTTGAACAACTTTGTATCTATCATATTGTCTATTATTATCGGATCATAATTATTATTTACAGCAATTGGTTTAATTATATTTTTCTCGATGTTAAAATTGGCATTTGAAAGTGGAATATTTACTAAACGATGTACCGTACTATTTAAAGCTGCCATTTTGTGTTGGAATGGACGTAGGGAAGTACTATGTATGACACTATCAGTGTGCGATGGTTTGCGAAAAATTGAAAAATTATGTTTGTTATCTACTTTCCTTATTTTCAAATCTAAATAGTTATTTGAGTTATCTTTTTCCATCTCTAAAGTGAATTTTATATTAGGGTGTAAAGTGTTAATAAATGTTTGAAAGCAGTCAAGTTGCCTAAGAGTACCAGTGAAACAACAAATAATATCATCCACATATCTAAACCAATAAACGATTTGTAGACTAACAGGGTGATTATGAATTAACTGCTCAAAATTATCCATGAATACTTCAGCCAACAAAATGTGCGTCATGCGTTATTTCTTTTAATAAATGTGTAA
>JARQZK010000730.1:1297500-1325000 GCA_030704885.1 Cynegetis impunctata
AACCACATGGTTTGCTGGTAATTTACTAAGCTTTGCGGATGATACCGCAATCTTGTATACTGATGACACATGGGAAAATTTGAAAATCACAGCAGAAAAAGACTTGGAAAGAATATTCGATTGTTTTAGTCACAAATTATTAAGAATTAATTACGAGAAATCCTTTTTATGCCATTTTCACATAATACCACTGGCTTGCCAGAGTACGATGTTCTGAAAATTAAAAATAATAGCAGACATGTTAAAATAAACGTGACGCAAACTCATAAGTATCTAGGTATCACTATTGATTCACATATTCGATGGGATGCTCATATTAATAATGCTGTGAGGACATTGAGACCACTATTGTACCGTTTTAGATACCTAAAAAATATTTTAGACTTCAAATACATTATTCTCGGAAACTGGCTTATTGGACTTAAGACAATTATATATGCATCGAATTATAATATATACTTATAAAAACAAAAATAACTTGGAAAAATTGAGCCACAACTACAGCACTACAGGAAAAGGCAGTGTTGCTGTTCTAGTTTTTTATGAAAATATCAGTTACCATTGTTTCTCTAACATTGCATTGAAAGTATATAATTCCTTGACAGACACGTATAAATTGTACCTAACTGATATTAGATCCATTAACATCATAAAATCACTGTTCAAAAAATATTTTATCCATCTAGGTAGAAATGGCACTAAACAACTTATTGAAAATTGAGAAAGGACCTTCTTCTCCTTTCACCCTCATTTGAAGAACTGGGTTGTTGTTCTGCTATATGAATATATGTATGCGTCATGATATAAAGGTGTAATGCCCATCATGCACAACAGAAATGTTTTAATGGGCGAATAACTTCTTGTTTATTTGGACGCAATTATTGAATAGAATCACTCAATGTAAAAAAATTGTATGTTTTTGAAGCTAATAAACATTATTATTATTATTATGATTATTATATATATATATATATATATATATATATATATATATATATATATATATATATATATATATATATATATGCAATTAGGATAATAATATTTGGGTATAGCAGCAAGCAAAACGTGTACTCTTATAACACTATATTTCCGATATTTCGACAATGATTATTGTCATCTTCAGGGAAGCTACAAAATAAGCACAAAAAAAAATCAAAAAATGCTCCATAACGGCCAACAGTAACAATACTCACTGTGTCTTTGAGAATGATTGCAAAAGATGTAAAAATCGAGATACAGCATTATTGATTTCTATAAAATATTATTGATCGAGAACACAAAATGTGATGATCATCAACTAACATTATAAGTTAAAATGGTCACAATAAAATAAAACAAAACACAATTAATTCAGAGGAAATAAACATCGTTGAAGTTAAGTTAAGTTAAAGACTAAAAGAATATAATTATCTACTTCGTCATTACATATTGAATGAAAAAGAGACGCGACCAGCAATCTTGATCAAGAAAATAGACATAGACAACATCAAACAAGAAAACTCCAATGTGAAAATATGATAATTAAGCTTCACAGATTGGTCACTGCTAGCAAATAAAATAGCCAGAAGTACATATGACTCAGAAAAGGAAAGGCAACTCTTCTCTCACTCGACATTTCTCAAATGGATGTTTTTATCTAAATCTAACAAAAAAGAATAAATTTCACTAAGATGATTTGAATCAGTTTTCTTATTTAAGCAATTTTCTGATTGTGAAATGTAAGCCATCTCCATAAACAGTCTCTCAGTCGAGTTTCTTTCCTTGTCAATATCTTGGTGTCACTGAAATTCATAATATGTCCTGTAATATTCACATGTTCACTCAAAGCACATCTTTCAGGATGACACCTACAGTCACTCTTATGTGAGGTAATTCTATCCTTAAGGGCTCTAGACGCCTGACCTACATATAATCTATCACAATTGGAGCATGGAATGCTGTATACTATATGAGATTGTGAAGTTAAAGGTGTTTTATCCTTAACTTTGGTGAAAATGGAACTTATTGTTAAAACTGTTCTATTGGCAATTTTTATGTGACTAAGAGACCTGAAAATTCGTGACAACCTTGGGGAAACATCAGCAACATACGGAAGTGAGGTGAAGAAAAATTTGCTTTAAAAGTTTTGATAAAGCCACGAATATCGTTGCGAAACGTCAACTTTTTAATAAAATCGAGTTTTTTAAGATTCAACAAGCCTGTTATTGCTAATAATTATCAAGAGATTAGGAAAGGTTCACAGGCAACAACAATTTGAATAAATAGTACACTGCAATAGTATGTATCTTATGGGATAAAATACGACTAAAAAGCAGAGAAACACACATATTCTTTATCCATTTTGATACTTTAAACCGATAAACAAATATAGACTGTTATGAAAAGAAGAATTTACACTTAATATATATAATAAGTAGCGTGTGAATGAATACTTAAATTCTATTAAAATTGGAAAACTGTTGGAAGAAATATAACCCCTCAAAGGATTTTGCCAAGGTTAGTGCCTCTCACCGAACTTTCTCAATATACACTTTGAGGATATAATGCGGGAAGGTAAAACAGATTTTACGTAGGAATACGCATGGCTAAACACGAAGCTCAAATTCAATTTTACACGCAGGCGACCTTATATTAATTACTGAAACCAAAAATAAACTACAGAGAGGTAGTTACAAAATGATGGTCGTCAATACGACGTGAAAATATCCACAAATAATAATAAATAATATTTTAAAAAGTTACAAAATACGCTCTAATAGAAAAGCAAACAAAAAAGCAGAAAATAATTTTCAATAAACTTAAAATAGGAATAGTGTAATTAATAAAATTATTGTGTGGTTTTATGTAATTCTTAAAGGCATTTAAACTAAAAATTTTCAGAAAATTGTTTGATTTAGGGTATTGAAATTGCGTTTTTAATCTTAACTTAATTATTGAAAAATGGTAATGATAATGGGAAATCAATAGTAGACAAAATATTCAATTATAAAATTTAATTTCAATTTGCGTATTAGAGTACGGAATACATAATTAATACAATCATTTAGAAAGATGATAGACGCATATTAAAAACTAAGAGCAATATTTATTTAAATCATTGGATCGTTGTCAGCTTCAATTATTCTAACAATAACGACCGGTTTATTTTACTCACTTGCTGAGTCGTTATCAATCACGATAAAGTGAATAATGAAAATAGTTATTTTCCTAACAAGTGCGGAAAGTGATACTTTCCCGCACGCGACTGCAGTTGACCCGAACGACGCGGAGCGGAGTTCGGGCAAGCAGTCGAGTGCGGGAAAGACACTTTACGCTTGAGTTAGGAACATTATTTTTTCTACGACCGTATATACAAAAAAGTATACCAACCTATTTTTCAAAAATTATTTTATTCCAACAAACATATATTGAAAACACAATTTGTTGCATTCTGTAGACTAGTAAGAATTGCCGGTCCAGTGGAGTTATTTGGTTTCAACTGAAAGGTAGATGACGTCGATGAGGATGTTATCGGTTGCAGGTCGCATAAAGATGACGATGACGGTGACGTCAACGGTTTTAAGTCATTTGTAGTACAGAGAATTTTATTTGATATATTTTTCTTCTGATTCTCGGAGTCCTCCAAATAGCCCTCAGCGACAGTAGTAGACTTCCAGCCACCGAGGCGCTTTATGTTGGTTATTTCTTCGCCGGTGTCTGCTAGGAACGTTGCCGAAGAACGTCTGAAACTGTGTCCTGTATAACGTTCCGGATTAGGTAGGCGTAAATATGCAGCAATCTCTGCTGGCATCCTACCAAAAGTGTTTACGCCAACGCACTGAACTGAGCATTTTCCATTCTTATAATGAATAAAAAACCGGCGGTGTGGAGTGGTAGGTGGTCGTAAATCTGCGTACTTTCTGTACAGCGTCAAATAGGTTCCATCATTTATTTCTTCAGATAAAACAAATGATCTTGACGAATGATTTTTGGAATCAGAAATTTTCACAACAATTAGGTTGCCTTTAACTTGAATGTCGTCGACAGTGATATTTACTAGCTCGGATCTGCGGAGAGCGTCACCCAGTGCAAAAATGGTACTCACTTTACTCATCAGGTATACCTCATCGGGAGCTAGCATAACCGTGGATATATCTTCTTTGGTAGAAACTTGCGCTTTCTGTGCTCGAAAACCAATATTTGTTTTGTTTAAGAAACGACGTTAGCTTATGGAAGTTTCCTATATCCAAATTTTGTTTTATTTTTAATAAACTTTTTACCATCGAATAGCGGGACCATAATGTATAAGATTTCAAAACATTACTCAGGTCTGAAAAATACGCCAGAAATACCTCTTCCTTATAAGTTTTGGCCCCTTTCTTCTTACACCATGTAACAGAATGGTTGTATTGCTTTTCATACCTTAGTCTGGATTTGGCAGGTAACAGCTCGGAATTAGCTTCATTTGCAGCCTTCAAAATGGCTTCGGGAAGTTCTTCGTCGGATGAATCCATTAATATTATTGTATCGGATTCGGTTTAATGTGGTTTAATTTAGAAGAAGATTGTACTTATTCGGTCACTTCCAAGACGTTTAGAACAACTTTGACGTTTTAGTAACAATTACACGCCTTGGTTGTCATAGCAGTTGATATCAAACCCGGGTGGTTTGATAGTTGTTTTGTGAAACTCCTTTGAAGAATGTACATGGTTATATAAAAAATATCTTTATCTACTCCTATCGAATAATATATTCATTATTCAACTGCGTTCTAGCAATTAATATTATCTATTACCAAACAGCGTGAGTAATAATAACTCACTGCTAAAACTCACTATATAGTCTACTAAGATCCCAAGTAAGATCGACTGTCACTCATCTGCTAATGTCACTTGAATAATTCTGACGTTTCCAAATTAAGTTAATACTACCTAATTATTGTGAATTTGTATTTGTATCTTAGTATTTATTGTTATAGTCGTAGATAAAGTATAGTATTCAACTTGCGGTAATGGTCATAACTCACTTGATGAATTACAGCACTCGCTTACAGCTCGTGCTGCAAACTTCGTCTGCGTGAGTTATGACCTACATTACCGCTGGTTGAATAAAATACTATTATTGTTTTATATTTTCAAAAAATTAAAAATGCTACAAAAAGCTAGAAAAGGTTTAAATTTTATTTGATGGACTATTTCGTAAATCTCTATTTACCTGTAGTAACAATAGTTATAACCTCCGAAGTAAAAAACTATCTAATAAGGTCAAAATTTGCATAATTTTACTTTCCCGCGCTAGTGTGTGACACTTTCAAAACTAAAATGCGTGTGGGAAAGTGGGTTAAAACGCACGGTCGTAGAAAAAATATTTATATTAATATACAGATCCAAACACAGAAATACCGCAGAACACATGCACGAATAATTGAGAATAGAAACAGGGTCAGCTGATATGAGCGCCGCCATATTGGCCTTGACTGTAATGCGAGACGCGAAAGAAGGACGAAAAATTTTTGGGGCGATAGAATAAAAGTTTCACTTTAAAAAAAATTAAAAGAAGTAGAGTCATTATGGAAATATCTTAAAAAGCACAACACGCTTTTCTACAAAAAAAGTTTTTTGTCAATTAGACTACCTATTCTTGGTTCAAATTTAGTGAAAATTATTTTCTACTTTTCAGTTTTCTTTTCTATTTAAGCGTGTTCTATAGTTTTTTGGCCTATTATTTATTTTCTACTTTTTAGTTCGGATATCTACAAATGCATGTTTTTCAGTTTTTTCCAGCTATTATTTATTTTCTAATTTTCAGTTCTGCTGAATACAAAAGCGAGTTTTTCATTCATTCCAAAATTTAGGTGGAAATTGGGAAAAACGAATTTGATATTATTCTGAATAAATATGTCCACATAGTCTTGAATTGATGAGGCCGATACTTGATGTAAATTAATAAACATATTAATACAAAGGTTCATAAAAACAACTTACTCGTTTATTAGATAACACGCATGAAGCACGTTTCGGTGAAACTTCACCTTCTTCAGAGGTTTAGTGCAAAACGAAAGATAGTCAAGTTTCACTGAAACGGGTGTGATGCGTATTATCTGATAAACGTGTAAATTATTCAATTTTTCACTTGTATATTATTGGTTGATTTTAACTTAGATACACTCATTATGCCCTAAGGCGTTATGAGCGGGCAATTATGGATCATAACGCCCGCTCATTGTACGAGGAGAAATGTAGCAACTTCCATTGATTAAATACTTCATAATCCTTGTCGTATACGACTCTGGATTTCTCCGGCAATGAATTATTCGTAGCTTTGGCTGCATTTTCTATGATATTATTTGGTAAATTCATTTTTATTTCCATTATTTCTATAAGACGTCACAAAGAAAGCAGCAATGACATTCACTAAATATGATGACAAAAAAATTCACAAACGTCCAAATATCAGCAAATGACATGCCTTCTATTAGAAGGAAAATGGAAAGTATAGAAGCAATGAACCGATTTCAAAATCGATTTTTCATTATAATGAAATCATTTCTTCGTGAAAAATAAAATCTTGTATGCACCACGTGCGTTACTGGATCCTATCGGCCATCGGGCGTTAGGACCTGAATAACGCACTTGGTACATAAAAAACTATTATTAACCATTGTTTTGATATGTCCATAGTCTTCCCACCACCGCATTTCCAATATGGACTACTTTGTCTACACTCCTTAATATTCTTTAATTTATTTCGCAAAATCTAAAACGTAAATCTATCATCTAATTCACATTAATTATCTATTAATAAGTTCTACAAACATGGTCCTGTTCGTTAATTAAACTGAGTTATGGGTTCAGTATGAATTTAAGTGATGTTACTTTTTCAGAAATTGAACAAAGCCAATATGCGAATTGAGATAGCCTAACACACGATTGTTATCAGAATCGAAAATAGAAAACGCCGGAAGCTGATTCTCTGCCGGAAATTGAGAATTAATACTCCATTCATCAAACTGCCTTTATGCACTTCCGCATAATTGGTTTCAGCCTATACGTAATGAATATTAAAGTTTTGAATCAAATAATTGATTAGTGTATTCACCATATTCTCTACATGAAATTAGGCAGGTTTATTAAGTCTAAACCAGAATGTTCTTTGAAACAAAGCTGCTTATCACACGTTACACTCCAGACAAAGGTCATTAAAAGTAGACCTAATACGAGAGTGACACAACAACGTTACAACGTGTTCGCATAAGCTGTAGTCATATATACGTGTTGTTATTTTATTATCATAATAATTAATGAATTGTGAAAATAATTCACTAGAACTTGAGGATGTAACAGTGTTTTTGAATTTTAGTAAGATATATAAAGTAAAAAGTATGATATCAGTGTATTATTATAGATTACCTATGATTTTGAAGTGCGGAATTGATTATTATTTTCACAAATAATCTACTATCTATTCGTATGATGATAATCAGGAATCGAAATTGATTATTATAGGAAAAAAACGTTAGATGACAAAAAAGAAAGCGTGCGCAGCAGAGCTGCATCACTACTGCCGTATTTTTCGCGCGAAATGCATCGCGTCGAGATGCGATTCTAACGGATAGAATAATATTTTGAAAAATAAAGCTTGAATAGCAAAATTGAAAAAAAAATTTTTTTTAAGAAATAAAAAATTTGCGAAGTGCATCGTGGTTGAAAAAGTTTAAATCAACGAAGGAACGTACCTCAACATCAACATAATCCATGTAAAAAAATTCGCGAAGTGCATCCCGTATTGATGGCAGATGGAGATTAAATTCGGACGGAATCACCAGCGAGCTGCATTAGAAAAGCAGGCTTTCAAAACGTATCCAGTTCAAAAAATCTATTCATTCAATTATGATTGTTGTTCCAAATCCTAAAAACAAATATTGCGCCCTCTATCGTGTGAACAATATTCATTTCCTCCTCCGGGGGGACAACCCCCTCAACCAATTTATATCGAAATAAATACCATCCAAGATATCATACGAAACTACCTACATACAAAGTTTCAACCTTGTTATGGTCCCAGAATTGCGCCTTCTATCATGAAACAAGATTTATTTCCTCTCCTAGGGGAGGCCCAAGCAACTCGTACCAAAACCAATCCCATCCAATATATCAAACAAAACTACCTACTCACAAACTTTCAGTCTTATTGCTCCAAAATTACGCTCTTTATCGTGTAAAAAAGATTTATTTCCTCCCCCCAAGGCCCCAAGGGGTCAACCCCCTAACCAATTCGAACCAAAACCAATCCCATTCAAGATATCATATAAAACTACCTAGATACAAACTTTCAACCATATTGCTTCTAAATAGCGCCTTCTGTGGTGTAAACAAGATTTGTTTTGCCCTGGGGGGTCAACCCCCTAACCAATTCGAACCAAAACCAATCCCATCCAAGATATCATAGGAAACTACCTACTTACATTTTTTCAACTCTATTGCTTGAAAATTGCGCCCTTCATCGTGTGAACAAGATTTATTTTTCCCTCAGGGGGGTCAACCCCCCAACCAATTCGAACCAAAACTAATCCCATCCAAGATATCATACGAAGCTACTTAGTTTCAACCCTATTGCTTCAAAATTGCGGCCTTTATCGTGATTTATTTCTTTCCCCGGGAATTCAACCCCTCAACCAATTCGAACCAAAACCAATCCCATTCTAGATATTATACAGATCTACCTAGATACAAACTCTCAACCCTATTGCCACAAAATTGCGCCGTTTATCGTGTAAAGAAGATTTATTTTCCCCCAAGGGGGGTCGACCCCCGAACCAATTCGAACCAAAAACAATCCCATCCAAGATATCATACGAAACTACCTTTTTACGAACTTTCAACCCTATTGTTCCAAAATTGCGCCCTTTATCGTGTAAACAACTTGAAAATACATAAGCTCTTACATACATACATACAAACACACATTGTTTGTGTTTTTGGTGCCAAGCATCATAAAAAGTCATGAAACGAAAAACTATCTTGGTCCTAGGTCCAATTTTGTTAATCGCGCCCATTTTAATAAGCAGGTTTTCAAACTGAAAACCAGCTAAACAGAATTCAACTCAACATAAATTCAATGTACGTATCAAACCTCAACCCTCTAACTCAATCTGTAGAAGCTGTGGAGTTCGGCAATTTTTCGAACACTACGGAAAAACAAATCTAAGTAAAAATGGTGGTGGTTGGAAAAATTCAACCAAATTTTGTTCTGCAACTAAAACAATCCCAGGTACCAAATTTAAGCTCATTTCACTCGATGGGAGCAGTGAAGAGGCCAATATGTACCAGGAATATATATATATTTATATATATATATATATATATATATATATATACAGGGTGTCTTAAATAGCGTGTGCCACTATTGCTATCTCCGAAACCATAAGAGTAACAAAGTCGGTTAAATTAGAGAAAAGTTGCGTTTCCTGATGTCCAATCTTACTACGTTAGCAGTGTTGCCAAATTGTTCTTATTTTCAGAACTATTCGGGAAAACATGGAAAATGCTAAAAATTATTTCTCTCAATAGCTCGAAAACTGCTGACCTGAGAAAAAAAAAATTTCTGAGAAAAAAACCTAGTGTTTTGTTTTCTACACAACAGTGTTGCTGGTTTTTTAAATTGACTTTTAACATTTGAGATATCACTACCTACTTACTTTTTTTAAATACGGACCTGGATTTATTAATTTATATTTTGAGAAGAAATTCCATTTCCTACACAACAATGTATTACACGAATATGGTTCCTACGTTTCTATTCAGAAAAATTTCCTCCGGAAATCGAAGAAAAAATTACTTGGTACGGCCCTGTTTTTATGGCATACTTTTTATGCATTAAAATATTTGATCCCTTGAATAAGTTTTAAAGTAATGGAGAAAATTAACTAAAGGAAAATACATAAATTTATTACTACTTCATATTATTTATACCATAACTTTAACACTGGGTTTCTCTGGAGAAATACTCCCGTTGTTAATACTTCTGTATTGTAAGATTTCCAAAAAAGTATTGCTCAGTAAGTAGTAACACAAATATATGGTAAGTCCATCCGAGTTCTCCCTTAAATAAGTTCAATCATCAAAGCTTACCACCTACTGTAATATAATATGTATTACTGAGACGTCTTTCCTAAAGTTGGCTTTGAAAACAATTGAAAAATCAACAGCTACTTGTGTGTCAAACTTATTTTATGTCATTTTATTACAAACTGTGTTGTCTTACAATTTCTGCTTATTTAAAATGGAGTTTTCAAATTATGAAAAGACAGATATGATATTTGTTTATGCGAGGTCATTTCGTAATGCTACTAACGCTGTTCAGATGTATCAAAATTTGTACCCGGAAAGAAGAATACCCAACCCGAAAATATTTGCAAGATTAGAAAGGAGAATGCGGGAGCACGGGTCTTTTAATGAGCCTCAAAAAAGAAATTGTACTGTTACATTGAAAGGGGGAGAGGATGAGACCAACATATTAGGTATTCATTTTTTCTTTAATTATAACTTATATTTTTAATAAGTACTCAACAATATTTTTTTAGGATATGTACATTACAAAAATGTTAGTAGCGGTGAGTTAGTAGCGGTGAAGTTTCCCTAAGGGAAATAGAAAGAGAAACTGGTGTATCAAAAGATTCGACAAAAAAATACTATATCGCAATAGATTTAGACACTACCGCTGTAGAAAAGTGCAGCATTTGAGGGCAACTGACTATGCAAAGAGGAGGATATTTTGCCGTTGGCTTTTAAGGCGTCGAAGGCAAGACCCCAACATTTGCAAAAAAAATTTATGGTCGGACGAAAGTCGATTTTGCAATAATGGATGGTTTAATCGCAATATACATTACCGATAGACTGAAAGTAATGAACACTTTCACCGAGAAACCGCTTTCCAGGAAAGGTTAGGTATAAATGTGTGGCTCGGGATATTAGACCGAAAAGTGGTGGGCCCGTACTCCTTTCAACAAAATTTGACTGGGTTAACCTACCTTCACTTTTTATCTATTTCACTTCAAGATCTTTTAGATGACCTTCCGTTAGATGTTCTTCGACATTTTAAGTACTTCCAACATGATGGTGCTTCAGCACATCGCGACCGTCGATGTGCAAGGTTATTAAACAACTTTAAACCTAATGGATGGATTGGCAATAACGGACCTATAAAATGGCCAGCGAGATCACCTGATATTACTCCAATGGATTTTTCCATTTGGGGCTTTATTAAAGATAGGGTGTATCGAACTACACCTCAGAATTTAGATCACCTGATTATGAAAATTCGACAGGCATGTAACGAATTACTCCTAGAATGTTGAATAGAATTCAAAGAAATGTTATTGTACGTTCCCAAAAATGTTTACGACATAATGGTGGTCATTTCCAACACTTATTATAATTGCATTTTCCTGAATAGTTCTCTTTTTTGTTTTTGTTTGTTTCAAAGTTTGCACAAAAATGAATTAAGCGTTACTGTGTTATTTTATTCTAAAATGTTGAGTTTCTATTGAATGAAACTATTAAAAGTTTTGTTACTTTTCCTTACTAATAAAATTTATTCCAAAAAACAGGGCCGTACTAAGTAATTCTTTCTTCAATTTCCTGAGGATGGATTTTCTGGGTAGAAACGTAAGGAATCATAGTCGTGTAATGCATAGTTGTGTAGGAAATTGAATTTTGTTTCAAAAAACGGAACAATAAATCCAGGTCCGTATTCAAAAAAAGTAAGTTGGTAAAGATATCTCAATTGTTTAACATCAATTTAGAAAACCGGCAACACCGTTGTGTAGAGAACAAAAAACAAAGTTTTTTTTTGTATATAATTTTTTGCTCAGGTCAATAGTCATCGAGCTAAGAAGAGAAATAATTTTTGGCGTTTTTCATATTTTCCTGAATATTTCTAAAAGTAAGAACAATTTGGCAATACTGTCAATGTATTAAGATTGGTTATTAGAAAACGCAACTTTTCTCTAATTTAACCGACTCTGTAACTCTTATGGTTTCGGAGATAGCAATAGTGGCACACGCTATTTAAGACACCCTGTATATATATATATATATATATATATACATATATATACATATATATATATATATATATATATATATATATATATATATATATATATATATATATGTATCAGATATGAAATTTTTTTCAAAAATCGTGTTTCAGGAGGTCTAAAACCGATAGAAAAACTACTCCCCCATGACTGCTCTCCTTCAATAACCTGCAATAGTATGTATTTTAGTTTTATACATATATACGTGCATACTTTACTTGTATACGATAAATGAATAAATAAATGGAATAAAATACGACGTAGTTAGTAGGTAATTATTACTTTTTAATGAAGTCAACTTTCATTGAACTGCGCATTCATATATTTAAGATTATTCTGCTTTTTATCAGTCAGGCTTGAGATCTAAATTATTCAACCATTTTCCATGAAAGAAGAATGTACTTGGAGGCTAATAGCACGAATATAGTTGCGTTCAAGATAATTTTCCGACTACCTAATAACCACCGTTGAAACGTATATCAATTTCGTACCTTTAAAACCAATGACAGTAGAGGATAAACGCGAAATATTTACCAACAGTATAATAAATTTCGCGTGGTGTAGAAACTTGGATTAAGTGTTAAAATATGAACCCTACAACATCCCTTCTTAGCAAGTTGTTCTCGGTTAATAGAAACTTGATCTTGATATAACAGGGTGGTTTTGGAATTAATTATATGCCGCTTGAGTTACAATAGAGAAAGAATGCAAATTTTTGTCACAAAAGGTTTATGAGTAAAGGTTTTTAATTAATTTTATCAATGATCAGAGTTTTTTTCCATCAGATATGCACTTTCTATTGAAATTAAATTGCTTTTGTCTTTTCGGCAGATGAAAAAGTTTGTAAAATAATATACGCTATACGTTTGACAGTCTTTTCAAATTAATTTAAGGTGAAAAATGAAATATATGTATATATTGTCTTTTGGATATATGTTTTTGATGTATTCGAAGAAAAATTATTTTAAATGAAATACTTGGCAAAATTTCGCGATATAGGTAATAATCGGGTCACTAGCCCACTATCAAAAGTTTATAAAGGTTGTTTTTTTTAGAGTATCACATCTTTAAATTGAAATAAAATTAAGAAACATATTTTTAATATCAATAAAACTGGCTTTTTTGAATAGATAATTTTATGGCATTAATGTTTGAATATTATTTCGGCCATGTATCCTCCACGGCTGGCGCGTACTAGGCGCAATCTGGAACTCCAATTCTCACACTTTTCGCAGCATTTGTGGCCGTATTTCGCCAATAACTCATCTAGTATTGATTTCCAGGTGTTCAATTATTTCTGGTTTATCGGCGTAGACAAGTGACTTTACATAACCCCAAAGAAAATAATCTAATGGGGTTAAATCACACGATCTTGGTGGGGCCAATTGTTGACCATTACGTGAAATTTTTGGTTCATCAAAACTTTCTTTGAGTAAATCAATTGTAGCGCGTGAAGTGTGGCACGTAGCTCCGTCCTGTTGGAACCACATGTCAGCAAGATTAATGCCAGTTAATTGAGGTACGAAAAAATTTCTTATCATTCTCTTATCATGTCTCTATACACTACTCTATAAACACAGTTGACAGTAAAATTCCGACCATCATCGTTTTTGAAGAAAAATGGACCAATGACTTCGCCGGACCATAAGGCGCACCAAACTAAAATTTTTTTCTGTGTATGTAATGGTGTTGCGACGAAAACTTGTGCATTATCTCATTCGCGTACCCATTCAAACAAAAATGAGCTTAATCGGTGAACAAAATTTTGTATGGAAAATCAATATCAATATAAATTTGCGCTTCAGCCTATTGGCCGAATTGACGGCGCATACGATAGTCGTTTAGTTTTAATTCCTGCAGAACTTGAATCTTAGAAACTTTTGAACCAAGAATCTTCCGTAAAATCTTCCATAAAGTAGATGGACACAACCCCATTTTCTGAGAACGGTGATGAATTGATTGATTTGGGCCTTCTTCAATGCTTTCCTGATGTACGGCGGCTACAGCTTGTGCGGTGCGCACTGTTCGGCATCTTATGGGATGCAAATGATCATTTAGAATAAACGTGGAGCGAAAATGATCCATATTTATTCGAAATAGCAGCTCTGATGGACGATTATGATAGCCATAATATGGACGAAGTGCTTGATTTTTTCGACGAACAGACCCATTATTTTGATAAAAAATTTCAACAATTTGCAAGCGTTGCTCTGGCGTAAGTCTGTCAATAATGAAATGCCGAACCAAACTAAACAAAAATCACCTATCACCTGTTAAATAGGTTATTAAATAATGCAGTACTGCCAAATCAAAGTTGTGAACCTCTAAAAAAAACACCCTTTATAAGACCAAACTAATTTCTCGAGTCTGGTATTTTTACATTATTATAACATTCCCAGAATCTGTATTAATACTTTGTGGCATCGTGAAATTGATCTTTGGAAAATTTCAGTGTCTGATACTTATAGCTGACTGTATCAGCAGTGACATATTAAAGATCAACTACTCATTAAAAATGGTAGATATTCAGTGGTGTAATTCTCATATTTCTATGGTCTAATTTCTCTCATTTGTTAGCTGCATGTGATAATTTTCAGATTCTAATTCTATGGGAATAAAATTATTAGAAACAATAAATTCATAGATTTCGAATCTGCACATTATTACATGCAAGTAACAAAGTAAATAAATTAGATCTTCTCGAAACAGTAGCAATATTAGAAGCGCTCCTCTAAAATCTCCCATTCTTAATGAGCAGTTGATCTTTAATGTTTCACTGCTGTTACAGCCAGCGATAGCTACGAGACTCTGAGATTTCCCATATTTCTTTAACGATCAATTTTACGATACCACAAAGTATGACTACGGATTCTGGGGATGTTATGGTAATATATAAACACAAGACATGAGAAACTAGTTTAGTCGTGTATAAACTCTCCATAATGAGCTAGCAACCAGAAGCAATTGTTAAGTGAATTTGTTATTATATCGTGAAAAATTACTAGGTGTTCAATTCTTAATAAATATATATATATATATATATATATATATATTTCTATATATTTATATATTTTTTTATTTTTATATATATATTTATATATATATATATATATATATATGTATATATATATATATATATATATATGTATATATATATATATATATATATATATATATATATATATATATATATATATATATATATATATATATATATATATATATATATATATATATATAAAGGGTGTCCCAAAATTGCTGGGACACAGAGCTACCACGAGTAGTAGAGGTAAAAATAAATCGATTGGACATTATTCCAAATGTACCAAAATGCCTGTGAGGAGATTTGAAAGTTCACATAAAAAACACATTTTTATATGCTGTACAGAATTTATAGAACAGAAGTGCATTTTAGAGAATTACTCCCCTTTTCGTAATAAAAAAAACCCATAAGAAATTAAATGAGATTGAATATTCGCTTAGCTAAACATCATTAAATATAAATAATTCAAATCAAAACACTTGGCTTACTGTTTCACAAATATATATTGAAAATTAATAAAAATTGACAAAAAGTTGTCAACATGTTTCTGGTAGTGAACGCATTCTCAAGACACATTACTCTTGAGAATGGGTTCACTACCCGAAACATGTTGACAACTTTTTGTTAATTTTTATTAATTTTCAATATATATTTGTGGAACAGTAAGCCAAGTGTTTTGATTTGAATTATTAATACCATAAGAAATAGTTGGAGAGGTAAAACCACTCACATCCAATGATACTTTTTCCAGAGCTTTCTTAGGAGTACCTATTAAAATGGTTCTCAAATTTTTTAGCGGGAAGACTGTATGATTTTCGTCATTTTGTTACCCTTGAAAAATTTCATAGTCCACATAGTTCCGAAGGAAAAAAATGTTGTCTTAAATCCTGCTAACAGATATTCCCAGTACAAGTTCAATAAAATTGTAATACAAAATCTAGTAGGCACTGGAAACAAATGCAGAATGCTTTTTTATAATACATGTTCAATATGACGGCCACCTTAATCAAAACAAAGGTCAATTCGACGTGAAAACTTGAAAACATCCTTCTTAAAAAAATTTTTTATGTAAACTTTTCTCACGAGTAAACGATACATCTTGTTATATTAATAAATTAGGTCTAATCGACTTATTTTGACCTTTACTACTAGTGGTAGCTCTGTGCCTCAGCAATTTTGGGACACCCTATATATATATATATATATATATATATATATATATATATATATATATATATATATATATATATATATATGTATATGTATATATATATAATATATATATATATATATATATATATATATATATATATATATATACTATATATATATATATATATATATATATATATATATATATATATATATATATATATATATATATATATATTATGTGTGTGTGTGTGTATATTATGAATGCCTAAAAACAGAAGGAAGTACATTTTCATTAATTATATCAGTTTTATCAACGTAGATTCTCAATATAATCATTCAATTATATTTAATAATGTGTTGTACTTTAGAGATGAATGTATTAAAAACAAAATCGTACTATGATAAAGAATAATTTCAAATATGCCTCGTACATATCAAGCATTGTGAATTATTCAATTTGAAGAAAAAAATAATAATTCTCACGAATACTACTTAAAAAAAACACCGAGAACTTATTCGCCCACACTGATGACGACAGATATTCTCTTTATGCTCCAGATGCCCCACTGAATGAACTCCAGTCTGTTTTTATTCAACGATGGTAACAGAATACTAATTGTTCATGTATTGTATGCCCCGTACTTGTTATTCGCTCTCAAGTTTATTATTGTAGTCTATTTGTAGAGCCACGAAGGTAACAGGTAAAGGTTTGTGTTGAAACTCGCGTTAGTTAGATATTATGTGAATATGTATGTGGAGAAATCAAATCGGAGTTAATAAACAGCATGGATGAAGTAGTTGTTGTGGGTGAGTGGATTTGCTTCTAAAAATAAGGTAACTTGTAAGGTAGATATTCGTTAGCGGTGTATTTAGTAAACGATAAATATATATATATATATATATATATATATATATATATATATATATATATATATATATATATATATATATATATATATATATAATAATTGAAGGTATCCGACGTTACTATGTGATAATTCATCATGATGAACCTAAAAAACTTGTCTTCACTAAGTTTATTGACACAAAATAGTTTAAAAGTTATATTCCTACTGTTATTGCAATTTCTGTTATACTACCATCATCGGGCAGTTTGAGTAAATAACGGAATACATGAAAATGTTTGTTTCTTATAGGTACAGGTATTTCATTTTTAGGGAAATTCAGGTAGAATTTGTAGCGATATTGTCTTCAAGTAAAATACATTAAGGGAAGGTTATTAGCATGTGTTTTTTTTAGTTGAAAATAAAGAAGTTTTTCCGCAAACGTCAAAAAGTGACTACTTTTTTAGCCTTAGTTCTTGATGTTGAAGTTTGATTTCACAGACGTCATTTCGTTTCTACTTTTTTGTTCGGCCGTGAGCGTACAAAAATGTACACATTTTTGTACGCTCACGGCATTTTCAAGTACGTCGTGCGGCGTACAATTGGGTTTCGAATCCGACATAATGTAATCTATAAGAGAAATTGTATATCTTTTACTACAAGTTATTCCTTAATACTCGGGTACCAAAAACGCAAAGTCCTTCAATGCGTAGATAAGTGACTTTGAATATTTCTGGCAATTATTTTGTTGAATTGTCAAATTTGTGTTGCTTTGACACCTACAAAACCAGTAAGCAAAGCAATCTAGTTTTACGTTTTTTTACATCTAATCCTTTTTAAAAATATTATCTTAATTCTATCGTTTGAACACCGTTTGCGGAAAAAATCGTATGTTTTATTCGGAGAGAAGCACTTTTTGTGGCTCGTCTAAAATTTTAACATTTAGACTCGCCACTAAAAGTGTCATTTTTACTCCTAATGAAACAATATACTATTTTTTTTATCTCAAGGGACCTACAGTTTAACGCCGGTTCCGAACGGCCAATGGGCTTGAAACTAAGTCATTACCCAACAGTTTATCATATTTAGAATCTCTAAATTTCATGGAACATACACAACACCCAAGAGCAAGGTGGGACTCGATCCCATAATCCTCGGTATACAAGCGATACACACTACCACTGCGCTACCGAGGCCTCAATATGGAAGTGCTTGGAATACACTATGGTTTGAATACATCTAATATAATAAGGTCAATCAATTTCTAATGACCCGAAATAATCTTATTTCACTTTTCTTCGACTCGTCGGCAATTTGTGTATAATTTGCAAATTATCTATTTGTGGAAATGATATTAAAACGATGAATATGTTTCATTAAAAAAAAAGTTTATTGGTGTCTTTTTTACACTATTTTTTCGTAATAAATATAGTGAAGTTTTGTTTGTGTGCATCAAATGGGTATAATATTGGGTACGGTTGATTTTATGACATTTAACTCGATTCTATAACTTCCAAATCTAATGAGGAATTCAGTACCTACAAAATTAATTAATTTTTTAACATCTGGCGTATATCAATAAAAATATTGTTATTGTTTAACGATCTAGTTCATTGATTCCCAAAGTGGTCCAGGTGGACCCCCAGGGGTCCACGGGAAACTCGACGGGGGTCTACGTAGGCGTTACAAAAATATGGGGGTTCACAATTCATAAGCGGGGGTCCACGAAAATTTATTTGTTTTCGATATTGAAGAAATAAAAGGCTTGACTTCACCTATCAATGTAGGCAAATAATATTTTGAGTAGTTCAGCGACTGTAAGGTACTTGTAAAAACTTGCATATTCCATATTCAGTACATCGTGTCGACACTGCAAAGCATCGCTCTCAGTCGTCCACAATTCTTGTTCAGACTTGCAAAGGGTCGTTTATCTTTGGCATACGAATGCCAAAGATAAACGTTACTCATTTCTTTCCTGAATTTCGAAAAGAAAAGTAAAGCGAATCGATGATAGTGCTTGCCAGTGTCGGAAAAAGTGAGTACTTTGTCACAGGTAGAAGTCTTGATGAGAATATTCAGACATACATTCAACATGCATCAACGAGGCAAATATCACCATGGATCACGAATCCATTCGATGAAACGGAAGTGGAGAATGTGATATTACAAGAGTAGCTACTCGAGCTTAGTACTAGCATAGTTCAGCATAGTGCTGAAGATGAAATTTAAAAAATGGTATCAAACATTTTGCCTGCAGGCAGAAATACCCGAAAAATATACTGGACAGTGGGGATTTGCGACAAAGATTTTGATAGCGGTTTCCTCGTCATATCTCATCGAAAAAAGTTTTTCTATATAAGATAAGTGAGAATGGATTGGTTTCTTGTACTTTGAGTAGATGTCAAAAAAGTGAAGTTGGATGGAATCACTTTTTTGATTGGCCAACTTTGCTTTTTTGGCATTCGCTCACAGCACAATCAGTTAACTAATTAACCAATAAATTCTCACTTTTCTCTCGAAAACTGTTAATTCGTAGTTGGTACTCAGTCCCAAAGCAAATTTCCATAGTTATATCTAATCTTCACATTTTTTGTCGAATTTTGGAAATATGGTAGAAATGTAGCTGCAGGGGGTCCACCGGAACCAGCAAAATTTTCAAAGTGGTCTATGATAAAAAAAAGTTTGGGAACCTCTGATCTAGTTGAATAGTAATTCTTCCATTAAGTTGGCAAATTTTGTAGTATATTGAACTATTCAATCGTAAATCATGAAAAATCTCCCATAAGTTTGAAAGCTTCGGAAATTAAAATTCGAAAATATTAATTTATTCATTATGTTTTGTAGTCCCTGATCATTATTAAATAATTACTGGAATAAACAGGAAATTGAAGTTTTAAAGTTACAATATTTTAGCATCTTTTTATCTCTTTTCAGTTCATTAGTTAAAAGTTGAAAGTTTATTTAGACTCTGAATGGATTATAGAGAATTGAATTTTGATAGACAAAAAGTGACTGAAGTTTCAGGATTCTCTTCCTGAATGAAATCAAACGCTTGAAGAATGATTTCGATAAAATTAGATGAAGAATAAATTCTGATTTCCCCTACTTGCAGAAGAAGTATTCAATTTCTCCGTTAGATAAATATGATATAAGGTTTTCATTGTTAGAATGAATAACTCTATATCTGTTGTAAATTATCAATAAAAGTTTCAACTGATTTCTAATAGTTTAATTGAAATAATGAATTTGATATGCATCATTTATTTAATGAATAATAGGTATTGATGAGTTTTCTATTTTGTGAAAATTCATCTTAATTTAAGGACAATAAATACAATAAAACATACAGAGTTTTATACTTATAATGTATATATAAGCTTGACAATGCGGATGGATTACGATCTAATTAACCATTCGGCTTTCAGGATTTCATTAACGAAAAAAATAAATATGCTACTAATAATGTAAATAAAACTTCGATTTCTGATTTTCACTATATTTTGTTAAGCATAACAATTATTTCGCCAAACACAGTGGCGAACAGTCAGGGCCGGATTAACCCTGTCCGAGACCCTAGCCAACAACCCTGTCCGGGCCCCAGGTCTTTTCAAGTTGATAAAAGAATGTAAGTTACTTCCAGATGATCGACTTCAGGTATCCTGTTACTTCAAAATCTCATGTGATATTGCAACCAACATGGTTACTTTGACTTGATGCTGCAGCATCACCTTACCTGACTCGTTAGCTTTATTGAAATGGTCTTAATGAATAGGTTATGGATAAGTCATGAATGATGATCCAGGTTGCATGATGGGTTAGGAAAGATAAATGAGACGGGTTGATGAATTTGATCTTGTTAAACGCAATAAAATATAATAAACTGAAGAAAACAGTTTTGTGAAGTACAAATTGGAAAAAGTCAACTTCCAAGATATTTATTGTTTTTTTACAGTGCAGTAAGTTTAAATATTAACTCTTCTAACTTTTTAAGAAACAAAATCGTTTGAAACATCAAATTGACCCTTTCTTATACATCATTTTCGATAGTTATTAGCGATAATGTTTTCAAACGGTTTTGAGACATCGTTGAACGAAGACAGTTTATTAATTCTACTACTCGGTACTAGTTGGTTCTGTATGTATGAAGTATTTCATCAATTAACAACATGTGTCGAAAGAAAGCAATAATATTTTTGAGGAATTTCATACAGATTTTCAATTATAATTTTAATTTGATGAAATATTTTTTTCTTGTTGCGTGCACGGCCCCCTAGTCGATACGGGGCTCCTAGGCAGTTGCCTACTCTGCCTAATGAATAATCCGGCCCTGCGAACAGTGAAAACCCTTTTTTTAATTACTCCTAAGTTTTATTTAAAATTATTGTTATGGATTATCACCAAGTATCGGCCCAATCAATTTGTTAAATATGCTACTATTTATACTACTCCTCTTTCGACTACCATAATGTACTTTTTTTCAAAATTCATCATTCAAATCTATTGTACCAATGGCTTCAATTAATAATTCAAACCACCAAATATCTATACACAATCTCAGAATTTCACACAAGTCTGGTAAAGATAAGAACAAGAATATGTTAGAAAGTTTGAAAATTAATAAGCTAGGAAATTATACTAAATTCCAAATGCTTAATAGTCCACTAGATCTTAATCCATCCCTTTGTTGAACTTATAGATGAGAACCCAGCTAGGAATTTCCTATTATAAGTATAAATATCTGTAGATTTCCTTGTGATCCTCTGTACTGGATGAAGGATTCGTTTCTATAACTCAAGAAGCCCAGGATTTCCCAAAGGCACTCACATTATGAGTATAAATGTCTGTATTTTTCATCGTAATCATTGTCTTAAAATAGATGTGACTATCCGGTCGTATATATAAATTGTGGGTGGAAATTAGGAAAAATTAGTTTCATTTCAATAAGAAACATTCTTTATTTGCGTCATGTTTTGCTGTACTATATGGTGGCGTTCAATATCTTCTTAATTCTTTACTGATAGGAAGCTAGTGTCTTTTTTTTTCAAAAAATTCATTTAGAGTATGCAAATATACATCTTTGACAATCAATTAATAGTTTCAACTAAATGAAACTTTCTGAAATTATCATGGTTTTAAAAAAAGACTAGAGGGGTCGTGGACATCCAGTTAATTTCGTTATATTTTATATATTAAATAGTAGGACAATGAAACAAATTAAGAATACATGAGAGTAATTAAATGTAGAAAAAAATCGAAATTATTTATATAGTAATTCGAAAGCAAATAGAATCTTTTTAAAACAATGATATTTTCAGGAGAAAAAAGATTCTCATAATCAAGTAGAGCAGAAACAGTATCATCATTAGGGCCATGCTCAATACAACATAATTTCGGATAACAATATTATCATGAAAACATAAAATGGGAACAATGAATAACTATGCTATCTCAACCATACGAAATATATGTATTATGAACGCACATTAATGAAGAATTCTGCAGAAGATTTTAATAATAATAATAATAATAATAATATTTATCAATCTCAACAATTATTCATATTACAGTATATAACAATATTGCACTGAATAAAATAGAGACAAGTCAAAATTAAAAGAACTTACTTTTTACAAAATGTAATGAATACATTTATTGAATAAGGTTCGCAGTCCAGAATGAAACTGTAAATGCAATTTCTGAATAACCTGAAATCTGAAATAACTTTTAAATACTTAGCTAGCGAATTAAACAAACGCATGGCCATATACAGAGGTTCCCTTTCAATTCTAGTAGTAGCATGGATTGGAAAGAGGGACGGTTGAACTTGCCTAGTATTATTTTCATTGATATATGGTAAAAAATAACTTTTTCGCAACTTGAGGAAGACAAAAAGACGATAAATGAATAGACCAAACACTCTTTGTATTCTGTTGGAAACTCCACGGCAGAATTCTCGGAAG
This sequence comes from Cynegetis impunctata, assembly GCA_030704885.1. Classification (NCBI taxonomy): domain Eukaryota; kingdom Metazoa; phylum Arthropoda; class Insecta; order Coleoptera; family Coccinellidae; genus Cynegetis; species Cynegetis impunctata. Next base: position 1,320,586 of record JARQZK010000730.1, read on the forward strand.
CCCAAACTGCACATTATTCTCGAGGACGTTTTTTGAATGAGAAATATTTCGGCGGCACTAGACAAGCTGTCCCAAAAGATAATTCCATACTCTAGTACAGATTGGAAACAGACAAAGTAAAGAGTTCTCATAACTGCAGCCTCCACCTTGCTTCTGGTCATGATAAACATATAAGCAGCAGAGTTCAGAGTCTTTCTCAACTTAGCCGCATGATGATCCCACCGTAGATGTTTATCCAGAGCAACACCCAAGAAATTAACTGAGTCCTCCAAGGTGACAGTCCTGCTACCAAGGCACAGAGGGTAAGTATAGCCTTCCACAGACTTTTTTCCGCAAAAGAAGATACCCTGAATCTTGCTATGATTTAGATTGAGACCGTTGTCGTTACACCGCTTATCTACAGCCAAAATAGCATCTCTACCTGCCTGGATACAGGATAGGATATCTCTTGATATAACCAAGGAATTGCTGTCGTCAGCGCAAAGAATTGACCTACAATTATCTGACGGCTTTATGTAGCAAAGAGAGTTTACAAAAATAATAAAAAGCAAAGGCCCAGCACACTTCCCTGGGGAACCCTCTAGTAAGATGTCGCTCCTCAAAGGAGTGAACTGTACCAACCAAAGTGGGAATTCTCTGACGACGATCGCGCAGGTATTTCTCAATTAACCTCAAGGAGATATATCTAACGCCATACAGCTCAAGCTTAGATAGTAAGGCTTTATGCAAAATAGAGTCAAAAGCCTCAATGGAACCTCACCATCTTCAAGCGCCACAAGAACAGCATATACTGCAACAGCATATATTCATAGCACATATATATATATATATATATATATATATATAGCTATATATATATATATATATATATATATATATATAGCTAGATATATATACATATATATATATATATATATATATATATATATATATATATATATATATATATATATATATATATATATATATATATATATATATATATATATAGAAAATTCGAAAATATTGGACAAAACACAAATGAGAGAACCTTTTTCGAAATGTGGAGAATCATACAAAATATAAACTCGATGAACTCCAGGAAATAAATTTCAGGATTGAGGGCTATGTACCTATTTATAGTTAATAGAAATGGATTCAATCAAACACAAACCACCAGATCAGGGTGTGCGAAGAGGCCAATTCTATAACGCAGGATCGTAAAAGAAATGCAAAAAGGCTTATTACATCAATCACTTTATGGCAGCGAAATCGACAACTGACTGATTCAAAAGCAAAGAGAAAAGAAAAGTTGACTCGTTGAGAGTGTTATGCCTATAGTACGTTCTATAATTTTCAGGTCTAGCTCCCAATCACGTAGTGTCAATAACCGCGTAGTGTCAATAACCGCGTAGTGTCAATAACAACAATACGCATATACGAATACAGTCAATGCGTCACTGTCATAACCGTCGTATCGCACACAATTTGTCACTCTCAAAGTGTCTGCTTTGTTACGGGCGATAAGGAACTTGTTCCAATAGCTACCACTTAGATCATAAACCTGTTCACTCTATGGGTTCGTAAGCTAGTATATTACCCAGCAGGTCATAGTGCACGTAGATGTATATATATATATATATATATATATATATATATATATATATATATATATATATATATATATATATATATATATATATAATTTAAATTATAAAGTATGAACTTTTAAAAAATACACTTAGCATATGTTTCACTATATAAAAATTTTTAGATATCGTATTTAGCAGTAAAGAATAGTAAATTAACTCTTGTAAACGAATAAACTGATTTTCAGGTATCACCTTTGCTTTTGTCTGTTTTATAAAATAAGATTTATTACACTCCTGTAGTCAGTCTTGATAATGATTTCATAACTCGAAACATGTCGACTATTCCTTACTGCTAAATACAGTATATAAATATTTTTATATAGTGAAACATAAGCAAAGTGTGTTTTATTTTAAAGTTTATACTTATATTTTATTCTTTATGATGTTTCACCAAGTGATGTGCGAGAATTCAATCTCAGTTATTATAATTTAAATTGCAATTCTGGACCATCACAAAATCCATATCTTATCCGGGATGCGAACCCGGTACCGTCTGTGCCCTAGACAATTTCCCAACCATCTGGACCACAGACGATTGATCACTCCACAAGTCTAAACAATTCGTGAAGTTTTTGAAATCGAAATAAAAAATCCACATTCACACTATTGAATAGGACTCGTACAGAATAAAGTCATAAATAATTATAATTACTTCTCTTTTGCTTTAATTTTGCTCATAATATAGTGATTACGCCAAGGCTGAATAATTTATTTCGGACGGGAAATCGGGAATTACTCGGAGGAAATTATAAATTAAACTGAACGCGCTCTGCGGTTGAATTACATCCCTGGTAGCTTATTTCCCTTATAACAACATTTGTCTGGCTGGATATTTGTCGTCGTTTTTGCGTATCCAGCGAAATAATTCAATTTACCTTTAGTAACTCTTCTGTTATTTTCAGTACAGGTATCCTCATCATTTATTCATTTCAGATCTTTTTATCTCGATAAAAAATTAAATATTTTTTAAGGAAGTTCTATATAGCTCGTCGCAGTTTACGAGGATGTACTGATATCTAGTTAGCCAAGACCAGTTCCCTGCATAAACAAAATATTGCGTTACCATAGCAACGGACAATAACTTATTAGAAGTTTAGTATGAAGTTTGACGTCAAAAAAGTAAACCAGAGTTACGGAATAAATTAAAAGAAAAAATATGTCCACCGAAATTGTGAAAATCGAAAGTACCTGTATTTAAAAGGGTTAAGAGGTAAGCAGATTTACGAAGATATGCTTAATACCCTTGGTGATCAATGTCCTTCGTATACGACCGTGGAATATTGGACTGCAAGCTTCAAAAGGGGTAAATTTTCCATTGAAGATGATGACCGATCGGGAAGGCCAGTTTCTGTGTCAGTCTCCGAAAATATCGATGCAGTTCATGACATGATTTTAACAGACCGTCGAATTGGGCTAAAACGGATATCTGAAGCAATGAATATTTCATACGAACGCGTTCATTATATAGTTCACGTCACATTGAACATGAGAAAAATTGCTGCGAAATGGATCCCCAAATGTTTGAATGTTGACCAAAAGCGTGCAAGGGTAGTAGCATCGCGTTCGATCTGTGCTCGATTTGAGAATGATGTAGACTTCTTCAACCAAATTGTTACTATGGATGATACTTGGGTACATTTCTACGATCCAGAAACAAAGCAACAAACGATGGAATGCCGACATTCCGGTTCTCCAAGACCTAAGAAGTTTCGTGTCCAAAAATCTGCTGGAAAAGTTCTTGCTCCAGTTTTTTGGGATTGCCATGGAGTAATCATTATTGATTTTTTGGATAAGGGTAGAACAATAACTGGAGATTACTATTCGACATTACTGACCACTCTACAGGAAAAAATTAGAGAGAAAAGACGCGGAAAGCTATCCAAAGGTGTTTTTTTCTGCAGGACAACGCCCCTGCACACGAATCTCATGGTGCCATGCAAAAAATTCGTGATTTAGGGTTTGAATTACTAGAACAGCCCCCTTATTCACCAGATTTGGCTCCGTCCGACTATCATCTCTTTCCTCAACTGAAAAAAAGTTTGAAAGGTCGTAACATTTCTTCCAACGAGGAGGTAATATAAGCTGTGGAGGTCTGGTTCGCAGAGCAAGAAGAAACATTTTTTTTGAAAGGTCTAGAGACGTTGCAGGTTCGCTATAATAAATGTATACAATTGAGAGGAGAATATGTTGAGTAATAAAATATTTTGACATTGAAATTTTGTTTGGTTCTATAGTAGGCTAAGAATTTTTCAATATATCCTCGTAGACACTTGACAACCGAAAGCTAGTCCTAAAAATGAGTAAATTTAATGTTATTGTAACACTCTCAATGTAAACGTAATTCTGTCAAGGTCAGCTGTATTGGTTATTTATTATAGAATACGTATGATTTAGAAGTGGACAATTGTTAGTTATTTATTTATTTTTTTATATATTTATATAGAATAAATTCATCTGCAAAATTATTCAAATCCTTCGTAATAATGCATAATAATACATTTATATCGAATAGTTGTGGTAGCTTAATTATTCATCATAACCTTATATTTTCATGTTGATATTGTTATTAGAAATTATTTTACATTGAACATGACCGTAATGAGCACATTGGGTTTATTCTGAATAAACTTTACTCTCCTGAAAAAACCATACTTTTAAATAGTTTCCATTTTCTCTCGAAGTAATATATACAACCCAATATATATTATTCTGATTGTTTTTCCATTTTATTTCTCGATTAATTTCACTGTGCTTCAGGCCCGTATCCAGAAATTCGTTTCGGGG
>JARQZK010000730.1:1327500-1340000 GCA_030704885.1 Cynegetis impunctata
GACCGTCATTGCAGGCAGATGTTTGTTGAGTTGGAGTAAGATAACGAAAACGATTCACTGAACTGGAATTCTGATAAACTTCACATTTGATTGGAGATTAAAAACGATTTACCTATTTAATTGTTTGAATTAAAATATGACCAGTTTTTATAACAGAAGAATTGAATCGAATAAAATTGTACTCCAATACGCATTCATAGAAATAGTTTAACAATCGCTTATACTAATGGTTAATTGGACAATGTCTTGTCCGTCGATAAAACCTTAGCACTACCCACAAAGTTTCAAAAAATCTGAGTTCACGGAAGTATGCTTTTGAAGCAAACTTTTTTATTTTTCACTTGTATATTATTTGTTGATTTTACCTTAGATACGGTTGCTATAAATACACTCATTATGCCCTAGGGCGTTATGAGCGGGCATAATGGATCATAACGCCCGCTAATTGTACGACGAGAAATGAAGCAACGTCCATTGATTAAATACTTCATAATCCTTGTCGTATACGACTCTGGATTTTTCCGGCAGTGAATTATTCGCAGCTTTGGCTGCATTTTCTATTATGTTCTTGAGTAAATTTATTTTCATTTCCATTATTTCTATAGGACTACACAAAAAGAGCAGCCATGACATTCACTAAATATGATGACAAAAATATTCACAAACGTCAAAATATTAACAAATGACATCCTTACTATGAGAAGGAAAATGGAAAGTATAGGAGCGATGAACCGATTTTAAAATCGGTTTTTCATTATAATATCGCCCATTGGGCGTTAGGATCTATATAACGCACTTGGTACATGAATAACTACTGTGATTGCCATGTATATTTAACGTAAAAGTTGAAAAAATGCGTGATCGGCAGAGCTCCGTCACTAAGGTCTTATTTTTCATGCGAAGTGCATCGCATCGAGATGCTATTTGAATGGAATAAATTATGTCTCAAGAAACCACGCTTCAATAGTAAACCGAAACAAAAATTCGAAAAATAACTTATTTTACTAAAGAAAGAAATTCGCGAAGTGTAATGAAAATAAGATAATATTTTCTTTAATCAAATCATGAAAAATATACAAGTTGACCATGGTCACTCTAATATATAACATAAAGTGAAGAAGCAAAATTCTTCAATAATTGCTATTGTATTTGTTATATTTTATTTTTATATTATATATATTTTTCATGTTACTGTCGATCACATCAGTTCTCTTTCTTTCACTTTTCCTGCAGTGAAGCAAAAAATAACTTCGGACCATGCTGCCATACATCTCTGACAAAAATAATTTTTTTTTATTGACATTACCTCTTGAATACATTTCACAATAGTATTAGTGTATAAAGTTATGTTGTCTTGTTATTTTAATTTTAAGACACTCTGGCTCTTACTACTCTGAACTTAGATTCTTCTAGAAATTTCTCATTCCTGGACTCATCTCTAATAGCATTTTACTACCACCGTTACTTAGCTCTTTCTGTCCCTGTCATTTTAATTTTTTTTTTGTAGGCAAACTATATACTGCGCAATAATACTGCTTATGGCACATTATTTAGTATCGGTTAACTTATCGAAAATAATTTTTTTCTACGAGCGTGCGTTTTAACCCACTTTCCCGCACGCATTTTAGTTTTGAAAGTGTCACTTTCCCGCACTAGTGCAGGAATGAAATAGCGGGGATTTTTCCCGCACGCTTTTATTAAAGAATAAACTGAATAATGATATGTCTCTATGCACCGAACGCCACCGACGACGTTACTATGGAAACGACATGTGAATTAACATAATACGTCATTAGTATCAAATTATTTGAATATATCAAATTTGATCTGTGTGTTGAAATCTAATCGATCTCGTATAAGCGCTTGTAGAAAAAATAATATATCAAATAATATTATATTATATATTATATTATATATATTATATCAAATAATATTCTCTGTACTACAAATGACTTAAAACCGTTGCCGTCACCGTCATCGTCATCTTTATGCGACCTGCAACCGATGCCATCCTCATCGACGTCATCTACCTTCCAGTTGAAACCAAATAACTCCACTGGACCGGCAATTCTTACTAGTCTACAGAATGCAACAAATTGTGTTTTCAATAAAAATATTTATAATAATTAGTAGTTTTTAGTTTTTTAGTTAAAGTTTTGTATATTATTATGTTTGTTGGAATAAAATAATTTTTGAAAAATGAGTTGGTATACTTTTTTGTATATACGGCCGTAGAAAAAATAATGTTCCTAACTCATGCGTAAAGTGTCTTTCCCGCACTCGACTGCTTGCCCGAACTCCGCTCCGCGTCGTTCGGGTCAACTGCAGTCGCGTGCGGGAAAGTATCACTTTCCGCACTTGTTAGGAAATTAACTATTTCCAGCAGTACAAACCACATTGTATCAAAATATATAGTTTTTTGTGAATATTTAGGAATATCAAATTTGGAATTTACCTCCTTTTGACAAAATATTATTCAAATATCAGCAGTAAAAACACAAGTGCTTTTTTTTTAACGGATAAATTTCTCTTTGTAACGAAACAGTTTTGTCAATCACTAATCTTACGAGAAAAACTGATATGATAAAATCGCGACACCGACGGTGGAGCGATTTTATCTAATGTAAGTTTTTCGAGTTAATTTAGTGATTGGCAAAACTTTGTGTTGAAGAGAAATTTATCTGATAGAAGAAAAGTTCGAGTGTTTTTTGGCAAGATAAATTAACGACAGAATATATGCTCAGTCGAAACTTCACCAAAACGACTCATCTTTAAGGTTTTTATATCAACAAAGTTTAATAATCACCACTGACTGAACAAATATTAAAGTGACATCCAAGGTTACTATATGTAGTCTAGTTATGAGGAACAGGAGTTTTTATCGATGATAAAAAAGGATGCACCTTTTTTATCGCTGTCAAAGTGACAAAAATGTCATCGTTAAATAGTACATTATATATAGGAGTTAATTTATCTACAAAAAATTGGTGGCGGGTGGAAAAATTTACCAAAATTTTGCCAGTTTCATTCTTCCTATAAAATAAGCCCAGATGCCAATATGTACCGGGAAATATAAATATATAAATATTTATATATATATATTTTATATATATATATAATTATATATATTTATATATATATATATATATATATATTTATATATATATATATATATATATATATATATATATATATATATATATATATATATATATATGGGAAGAATGAAACTGGCAAAAGGCCAATTTTTTGTAGATAAATTAACTCCTATATATAATGTACTATTTAACAATGACATTTTTGTCACTTTGACAGCGATAAAAACTCCTGTTCCTCATAACTAGACTACATATAGTAACCTTGGATGTCACTTTAATATTTGTTCAGTCAGTGGTGATTATTAAACTTTGTTGATATAAAAACCTTAAAGATGAGTCGTTTTGGTGAAGTTTCGACTGAGCATATATTCTGTCGTTAATTTATCTTGCCAAAAAACACTCGAACTTTTCTTCTATCAGATAAATTTCTCTTCAACACAAAGTTTTGCCAATCACTAAATTAACTCGAAAAACTTACATTAGATAAAATCGCTCCACCGTCGGTGTCGCGATTTTATCATATCAGTTTTTCTCGTAAGATTAGTGATTGACAAAACTGTTTCGTTACAAAGAGAAATTTATCCGTTAAAAAAAAAGCACTTGTGTTTTTACTGCTGATATTTGAATAATTTTTTGTCAAAAGGAGGTAAATTCCAAATTTGATATTCCTAAATATTCACAAAAAACTATATATTTTGATACAATGTGGTTTGTACTGCTGGAAATAGTTAATTTCCTAACAAGTGCGGAAAGTGATACTTTCCCGCACGCGACTGCAGTTGACCCGAACGACGCGGAGCGGGAAAGACACTTTACGCATGAGTTAGGAACATTATTTTTTCTACGGCCGTATATACAAAAAAGTATACCAACTCATTTTTCAAAAATTATTTTATTCCAACAAACATAATAATATACAAAACTTTAACTAAAAACTACTAATTATTATAAATATTTTTATTGAAAACACAATTTGTTGCATTCTGTAGACTAGTAAGAATTGCCGGTCCAGTGGAGTTATTTGGTTTCAACTGGAAGGTAGATGACGTCGATGAGGATGGCATCGGTTGCAGGTCGCATAAAGATGACGATGACGGTGACGGCAACGGTTTTAAGTCATTTGTAGTACAGAGAATATTATTTGATATAATATATATAATATAATATATAATATAATATTATTTGATATATTATTTTTTCTACAAGCGCTTATACGAGATCGATTAGATTTCAACACACAGATCAAATTTGATATATTCAAATAATTTGATACTAATGACGTATTATGTTAATTCACATGTCGTTTCCATAGTAACGTCGTCGGTGGCGTTCGGTGCATAGAGACATATCATTATTCAGTTTATTCTTTAATAAAAGCGTGCGGGAAAAATCCCCGCTATTTCATTCCTGCACTAGTGCGGGAAAGTGACACTTTCAAAACTAAAATGCGTGCGGGAAAGTGGGTTAAAACGCACGCTCGTAGAAAAAAATTATTTTCGATAAGTTAACCGATACTAAATAATGTGCCATAAGCAGTATTATTGCGCAGTATATAGTTTGCCTACAAAAAAAATTAAAATGACAGGGACAGAAAGAGCTAAGTAACGGTGGTAGTAAAATGCTATTAGAGATGAGTCCAGGAATGAGAAATTTCTAGAAGAATCTAAGTTCAGAGTAGTAAGAGCCAGAGTGTCTCAAAATTTTCATTACACAAGACAACATAACTTTATACACTAATACTATTGTGAAATGTATTCAAGAGGTAATGTCAATAAAAAAAAATTATTTTTGTCAGAGATGTATGGCAGCATGGTCCGAAGTTATTTTTTGCTTCACTGCAGGAAAAGTGAAAGAAAGAGAACTGATGTGATCGACAGTAACATGAGAAATATATATAATATAAAAATAAAATGTAACAATTACAATAGCAATTATTGAAGAATTTTGCTTCTTCACTTTATGTTATATATTAGAGTGACCATGGTCAACTTGTATATTTTTCATGATTTGATTAAAGAAAATATTATCTTATTTTCATTACACTTCGCGAATTTCTTTCTTTAGTAAAATAAGTTATTTTTCGAATTTTTGTTTCGGTTTACTATTGAAGCGTGGTTTCTTGAGACATAATTTATTCCATTCAAATAGCATCTCGATGCGATGCACTTCGCATGAAAAATAAGACCTTAGTGACGGAGCTCTGCCGATCACGCATTTTTTCAACTTTTACGTTAAATATACATGGCAATCACAATAGTTATTCATGTACCAAGTGCGTTATATAGATCCTAACGCCCAATGGGCGATATTATAATGAAAAACCGATTTTAAAATCGGTTCATCGCTCCTATACTTTCCATTTTCCTTCTCATAGTAAGGATGTCATTTGTTAATATTTTGACGTTTGTGAATATTTTTGTCATCATATTTAGTGAATGTCATGGCTGCTCTTTTTGTGTAGTCCTATAGAAATAATGGAAATGAAAATAAATTTACTCAAGAACATAATAGAAAATGCAGCCAAAGCTGCGAATAATTCACTGCCGGAAAAATCCAGAGTCGTATACGACAAGGATTATGAAGTATTTAATCAATGGACGTTGCTTCATTTCTCGTCGTACAATTAGCGGGCGTTATGATCCATTATGCCCGCTCATAACGCCCTAGGGCATAATGAGTGTATTTATAGCAACCGTATCTAAGGTAAAATCAACAAATAATATACAAGTGAAAAATAAAAAAGTTTGCTTCAAAAGCATACTTCCGTGAACTCAGATTTTTTGAAACTTTGTGGGTAGTGCTAAGGTTTTATCGACGGACAAGACATTGTCCAATTAACCTTTAGTATAAGCGATTGTTAAACTATTTCTATGAATGCGTATTGGAGTACAATTTTATTCGATTCAATTCTTCTGTTATAAAAACTGGTCATATTTTAATTCAAACAATTAAATAGGTAAATCGTTTTTAATCTCCAATCAAATGTGAAGTTTATCAGAATTCCAGTTCAGTGAATCGTTTTCGTTATCTTACTCCAACTCAACAAACATCTGCCTGCAATGACGGGCCAATTGTTCATTCAGAACTTGCAATCCATTTAATCCATGAAGTAAATCAATATAGGTAACTAAATAATGAAGCAGTAGCACCTTTGCTATTCGGAAAATCATATCGGTCATGATTCAATTTATTGTTTTAGAACTGATATGTACAACAACGTTTAACTATATTATTTTCAGGAAACTATTATAGTTATTAACGTAACAAGGCCGATATGTATCCGAGGCGCAGCCGAGGATTATAACTAACCGAATCCGTTATTTGCGTATCGGCCGTGTGTCGTTAAAAATTTTTCGTAATCCCCTTGAAAGATTATATTTTGATTCCGAAGAAAGAAAAAACCCCATACCTCACAATTGTAAAGAAAAATCCCAACGTCGTGCACTCTGTTTTCATGGAACAGTTTGACAGTTTTATAAACAACGTCAGTTTTTTGTGTTCTCAAGTTCGCTTTAACGACGACCATGGATGAAATTGAGGAACAAAATCAAATTCCTTTAGAAATATTGGGAAAATCATGTGCAGTGCAGCGAGTGTTGATTAACTGCCGAAAATAACTCAAGAGCGATATCAAAAAGAATATGAAAATTTTGAAATGTGGCGTAAAAGCAAGAATGTAAAGGTGGTTAATGAAGATGTATTATTAGCCTATGCGAAATGAAAATCAGAGGTTTATTCTCCCAACTCGCTGTGGACCAAGATTTCAATGTTGTTATTGTAAGCAGAATGATGTTTTGAAATAAATATTTGAACAATTGATTTCTTAACGGCCGCCGGCCATTAAGAAATTATAACGGCCGGCGGCCGTTAACACTGGTTAACACTGACTTTTCAATTGTCATCTGAATACCGTTGAATCAAAATAACAGTATGCGATTACGAAAACAAATTACAGCGTATTTAGTTTATGAATAATTCTATATGGTGATATTTTGATCACGATTGTTGAAATTTTGATACATTCTGACAGAAAACAATTATCTTTACATAGTATAAAATGAAGTCGCTTCCGCCCTCTGTTTGTTCGCTCAAGCTACAATTCCATCAGAGGAACATTGTGGAACATTTTTGTTGCTGTTTCGTGTTTCCGAAAATGTTCCGAAATGTTCCTAAATGTTCCTTAAAATTTCTTTATGTTTCGGCAACAAATGTTGACTTTTTCTACTTGTCACCCTTCATGCTACGATTTCGCCGGAGGAACATTTTTGTTGCTGTTCTTTGTTTCCGTAAATGTTCCTAACTGTTCCTTAAATTTCTTAATTTTTCGGCAGCAAATATTGAATGTTCCTGCTTATCGCTGGTTTCCATTTTGAGCGGTAAACTTCAAAAGAAAATAGGAAACATTTGTGAAAAAATCCGTGTTGCTATCGCAGTGAAAACGTATCGAGAACGCAATTAGTAAACATTCGTGTCGCAGATTTTCAGTGTACGTTTCCACCAGAGGAACATTAAGGAACATTTATGTTGCTGTTGCTTGTTTCCGTAAATGTTCCAAAATGTTTCTAAATGTTCCTTAAAATTTCTTTATGTTTCGGCAACAAATGTTGATTGTTTCTACCAAATAATATGCATCTATTGACAATTTTAGTTGCTTCAGTGGAAACAAGAAGTTTACGTATGTTGCCATAAGTTTCTTCTTTTGGCAACAAGGAGAAACATTCAGCAACAAAATGTTCCTCCGGTGGAACTGTAGCTTTAGATCCTTTAAACTACTCAACGGATTTTAATGCAGTTTTCAGCAGAAGATAGAGTGATTCAAGAGGAAGGTTTATATGTATAATACATACATAGAACAGTACATAAAAGTTGAAAAATATTTTTTTTTTGCGCTTAAATCAAGTGAAACATAAACATACAACATTGTGTATTACTGGTTGCCGAAATCTTGCAATATATCCTAAGATGTTGGAAGATAAGCATGGACCATTAATATATTTTTCCGTCGACCTCTAAATAAAAGCTTACTTTAACGTACATGACATTTTAATGTGCAATTTCTCCTATTTTAATGTACGATTGTCATAGGCAACCAAACACAGAAGTATTCAGCACGGAATAGTTGAATTATTCTGTGTCTGTACTGTTATTCCACAGAGAAAAGGAATTCACAATTCAAATCGAAAAATTTAACTCTATACAAAATAAAGTAGAAACTGCGGAAAAATTTTTATGCAATAATCGTTCGAAAGTAAATAACACTTCAGCTTCCACCAGTTCCACATATTCCTTATCGGATATTTTAAATAATGTTAACTATTCAGAATGTCACATGTCTAATATTCCATCTATGAATTTCTAAAATTGTTCCATCGGGAGCATAAATATAAATATATCGAAATGAACATAGAAATTTATATTGTGTCAAGTGTATCTATCATGCAAAATAAAAATTTATTTCAATCAAGAATTTATACTCAATTCATGATGAGGTCGACGAAAAAATCTTGTAATAAACTCGTTTATTAATGTAGCGATTAATGGTCTCGAACTATTAACGCGCTCGCTCCGCTCACGCGTTAAAATATCTCAACCATTAATCGCTGTCATTAATAAACTAGTTTATTAAATAACTATTCCGATCATTTCTGAAGCTGTCTGTTCGCTTAGATCTTTTGAACTAATCAACGGATTTTTTTGCAGTTTTCGGCAATAGATAGAATGATTCAAGAGGAAGGTTCATATGTATAATATATACATATAATAGCACAGAAAAGCAGAAAAAAATATTTTTCGGCGTTTAAATCGCAAACGCTGGCAAAACCTCACGAGATAGATAAAATTAATGTAGGTAGGTACTACGGAATTGTATACCTTAAAAAGATCGATAAGAAAGGCCGCGATGGTATACATTCATCTCCTAAGAATAACCCGCAGTAACTATTTTTATCTTCTACATATTACAAAAAATATGTGTTATTTACCAAGATTTTTTATACAATACAGTATCATTCCTTATCCAATTAAATACATTACATACGTTGTACATCTCATGTAGATCAACACTGCCTCACTGCCCTACGTTTCATCGAGGTTGGCAGCTCGCTAGTTAGATTATAAACAAATAATGATTATATATATATATATATATATATATATATATATATATATATATATATATATATATATATATATATATATTTATTTATATATATATATATAAATATATATATATATATATATATATATATATATATATATATATATATAGATACTCAGCAAGGGCATCAAAAGTCGAATCTTTTTAGCTATACCAATATATTTCGACAGTACATTGCTGTCTTCCTCAGGGTCTAAAAACAAAATACAAAAACTATGTAACAAAGAACACTTTCAGATTTCAAACCACTTACAGTTATTGATCAGTAAGTAAACTAAGCATAAAAAACATTAAGAGTATAAATTATTTAACATAAGGCTGCAACGACTACAACAAAACTTGGAAAAATATATGTCACGAGAATAAAGAGAACAAAAGTACAGGTTAAAAACTTATGTCAGAGTAACTGACATTTTTATGGTCTTACACAGCGCATAGAACGTAACATTCTCACTCACGACCACTTCTTTTTATTGTCACATTCGAGTATGTTACAATAGATATTACTCAGTTGTCTGATATCTCCTTGTTCATTGATGGCAGTCGAACTATATTTGTTGATATAACACATCTCCACAAACTTCCTATTCTTTCGTTTCTTTTCTTTATCTAGAACTTGGATGTTATCAAAATCTACACTGTGTCTCAATGTTCTAATGTGTTTGGCTAAAGCACATTTCTCCGGGTGTAATCTTGCATCACTCTTATGCTGTGTAACTCTTTTTTTGATTACATTAGAACATTGGGACACAGTGTAGATTTTGATAACATCCAAATTCTAGATAAAGAAAAGAAACGAAAGAATAGGAAGTTTGTGGAGATGTGTTATATCAACAAATATAGTTCGGCTGCCATCAATGAACAAGGAGATATCAGACAACTGAGTAATATCTATTGTAACATACTCGAATGTGACAATAAAAAGAAGTGGTCATGAGTGAGAATGTTACGTTCTATGACTAGTCCATGCGCTGTGTAAGACCATAGAAATGTCAGTTACTCTGACATAAGTTTTTAACCTGTACTTTTGTTCTCTTAATTCTCGTGAGTCGTGACATATATTTTTCCAAGTTTTGTTGTAGTCGTTGCAGCCTTATGTTAAATAATTTATACTCTTAATGTTTTTTATGCTTAGTTTACTTACTGATCAATAGCTGTAAGTGGTTTGAAATCTGAAAGTGTTCTTTGTTACATAGTTTTTGTATTTTATTTTTAGACCCTGAGGAAGACAGCAATGTACTGTCGAAATATATTGGTATAGCTAAAAAGATTCGACTTTTGATGCCCTTGCTGAGTACCCATTAAACTCTATTAAACTTATTTAAATTATTCGGCAATTAATATTTTAATTATATATATATATATATATATGATTGATTATTATTATTCTCGTGCGACATAAAAAAAGACAATTTGGAGGGCTCTCCTGCCCGAGGGAAGGATCGGACATCATAATATTTACATATTCAGGACCGGATTAACCATTAGGTAGAGTAGGCAACTGCCTAGGGGCCCCGAATCGACTAGAGGCCCGTGCCTCGTGCACGCACCAAGCAAAATAAATTTCATCGAATGAAAATTTGAGTTGAAAATTTGTATGAAATTCCTCAACAATATTATTGCCTCCTTTCGACGCATGTTGTCAATTGATGAAATACTTCATACATACAGAACCATCTAGTATCGAGTAGTAGAACTAATAATAGCTATGTTTGATGATATAGGACAAGAATACAACAAAAACGCTATATAAAGTATGAGCATCTGGACTATATTTGTTTCTCCATGTCGGGAATTGTTAATTCGGAACGCAGCCGGCGGGCGGTCAGCTGAGTACTAGACTTTATTCATGTTGGGGGAATCTCTGATTCGTTGGATGCATTCCGTAGCGTAATTGAGCGAATTTTTTCCTGCTTTTCATGTCAATAAAGTGGCCATAATAGTTTAGAGGAAATAATAATACTTAAAAATTTGGATAAGATGAGTGCTAGATTTTTTTTTATAAAGACGAAATTTTTCAAAATGAAAATTATAAAAAACTGTATTCGTTCAACAATGTCTCAGAACCGTTTGAGTTCATTGTCGATAATGGCCATTGAAAATGATGTATCAGGAAGGGTAAACTTCCAAGATTTTGTTTCTAAAAAAGTTAGAAAAGTAAATATTCAAACTTATTGTACCGTACAATAACAATAAATATCTTGGAATTGGTACTTCACAAAACTGTTTTCTTTCGTTTATTGTATTTTATTGCGTTTAACAATATTAAATTTAAAATAACCGCTTCCCCTCTCATTTCTCTTTTCTAACCCATCATGCAACCTGGATCATCATTCATCACTTATCTATAACCTATTCATCAAGACCATTTCAATAAAGCTAACGAGTCAGGTAAGGAGATGCTGCAGCATCAAGTCAAAGTAACCATGTTGTTGCAATATCACATAAGACTTTGAAGTAACAGGATACCTGGAGTTGATCATCTGGAAGTTACTTACATCCTTTACCAACTTGAAAATACCTGGGGCCCGGACAGGGTTAATCCGGCCCTGTACATACTATGAGGTACACGGGGCATATTTGAGAAATTTCCAATATACAATAGTACGTGTAGGTACTATTAGGATTGCAACTTCCTAGAAGCCACACAGGTCCGATTTAAGGCCTTTCCAATGTGAAATAGTATGGGTACTTTTAGGATTGGAACATCCTTGAAATACACGGAGCAGAATTAAGACCTTTAGAATTTACAATAGCAGGTACTATTAGAATTGAAAGCTCCTAGGAGCCACACAGAGCAAATTTGTGACCTTTTCAATGTACAGTAGGTAGTATGTGTACTATCAGGCTTGGAACCTCCTAGAGACCACACGAAGGATATTCATGACCTTTTCAATGTACATAGTGTAATATGTATTCTACTAGGATTGGAACCTCCTGAGAGCCATACGGAGAAAATTTAAGACCAATATACAATAGTATGTGTACTATTAGGATTGGAACCTCCTGAGAGCCACACGAAGAAAATTTAAGACCAATATACATTAGTATATGTACTATTAGGATTGGAACCTCCTGAGAGACACACGGAGAAAATTTAAGACCAATATACAATAGTATGTGTACTATTAGAATTGAAACCTATTAGGTGCCGCAGGGAATAGATTTGTGATTTACACGAAAACCAAGAATTTCTCGCTAA
Organism: Cynegetis impunctata; assembly: GCA_030704885.1. Lineage (NCBI taxonomy): Eukaryota > Metazoa > Arthropoda > Insecta > Coleoptera > Coccinellidae > Cynegetis > Cynegetis impunctata. The sequence goes on from JARQZK010000730.1 coordinate 1,339,958, forward strand.
AGCTCAAAGTTCCATAATTCTAACAAGACAATCCATTCAATTG
>JARQZK010000730.1:1345000-1367500 GCA_030704885.1 Cynegetis impunctata
AGTAGTTCGTTAGTGTGATTTAGGTTGCATCTGGTAGTGTGAATGGAATCTCTAAGGAGGGCAAAACTTGTTCTATTGAGAATTCGGGTTATGGAAGGGGATTTTGTATGATGTTTGAGCTGTAGAAATTTGGGAATGACACGATGGTCACGACATGATTTCAGAAAGGTGAGGTCACAGAGGAGTCGATGTTTTCGGGATAAAAGGGAAGAATAGGATTTTGTGATTGAAAGAAATTCCTCTCCGTAGAGGCGTATAAAATGTTCAGAAAGATTTCCGCGGTCGAAAGTATTTGAAAAACTTGGTTCTCGGGATGAACCGCGTAAAAGATTTGAAAAATCTCGACGTTTCGGCTCCTTTTGCGAAGCCATCTTCAGGAGAATTAGAAGGGAAAATAATTCAGATACGTGGCCTCAATCTGCCTACTCCACGAATCGAATTAGGAGGAATCGGAAATAATACGATTGCGTGGTCTCAAACTGCAAACTGTTGCCGCATATCTGAATTATTTTCCCTTCTAATTCTCCTGAAGATGGCTTCGCAAAAGGAGCCGAAACGTCGAGATTTTTCAAATCTTTTACGCGGTTCATCCCGAGAATCAAGTGTTTCAAATACTTTCGACCGCGGAAATCTTTCTGAACATATATATATATATATATATATATATATATATATATATATATATATATATATATATATATATATATATATATATATATATGTATATATATATATATTGAAGGAGGGAGTCTTTGCTGGAGATCATGAATCAAAATACAATTTTTTCTTGGGATACCTATGCTGCAACAATAAGAGAGGGCTAAATGTGTATTACTTTTTTATTCAATGCCGAACTTTCGAAGGTTACTAAACATTTTTCAAAATACTACTATATTTTTTCAAAAGATATGATAATATAACTTACGAATACGAAGATTTACTTAAAAAAGAAATACAATGAACATTAATTTTACTTTTTTTGACAGTACAGCTCTATGCTTGTAAAGGTTATTCGTTTCTGTTAACTTCACTGCTGTCACTTTTTTGTATTTGATTACTTGTCAAAAAAATTTAAATTAATGTTCATTGTAATTTCTCTTTTCAGTAAATCTAAGTATTCGTAAGTTACATTATTATCTCTTTTAAACAAATGGATTATGCTTTAAAAAATTTTTAGTAACCCTGATGAAGAATCAAAATGGCTTCCAAAGTTGGCATTTAATAAAAAAGTAAAACAGATTCAGACCTATTTTATTGTTGCCGCATATCCATAGAAAAAAATTATATATATATATATATATATATATATATATATATATATATATATATATATATATATATATATATGTATATATATATATATATATATATATATATATATATATATATATATATATAATATAGTAATAAGAATAATGCACAGTATCTAATGTTTATGGTTTTAAAAACCATTCCGCACTTCACTGTTAACATTCGATACTGTGCGTTATTCTATTATATGAAGGAAAATTTTCAAACCGGTGACAAAGATGTGGAAATTAGGTACTCATAAACAACGTGTCGAAATTTAGCATTATCGATTTTTTTAAAAGTTCTTTGAAGCTAAAAAAATCGGGTTGAGGGTGCACGTGTAGGGATGTTCCCTCTGGAATTATAATTATTTTTTCATTTGCCGCCATTGAACGTAGAGATTAATATATTTTTTTTCAATATATATTTTTTCGTGGTTATTAAAAATTCCCGCAACTCCTCAGCTTCTGCAGATTGAGTTCGAGGGTTGAAATTTGATGAGTGGATTGAATTGATATTGAGGTACGATCCATTGTGGGTTTCAATTATTTTCCTCAACCGTGATGCACTTTGAAGAGATTTTATTCCATTCGAATCGTACCTTGGCCTGCTTCGATAAATATGCGATGCACTTTGCGAAATTTTGTTTACAATAAAATAGATTATTTTCTTTTTTTTAGTTCGGTTAGGTATTACAGCATTTTTTTTTCATTTTTTGAAACTATACTTTAATCCGTTCAAATAGCGTTACGATGCGATGTACTTCGCAAAAAATAAGACAATAATGGCGTAGTTTACGCGTTTTTTCTTCTTCTGGTTTCAAGAAAATAAGGTTTTCTGTATCGCCTGACCCCTCATTAGACATTGTTAACTGCACCATTTTCTCATTATCACAATTGCCCACAATATCGTATTTCATTATAATGACTTTTTCCTTCGTTTTCCCTGTTCGTAGAGTAACGGTTATTTTCTTTCAATAGTGTTACAACGAAGCTTCGTCTGATGTTTTCAACAGCGTTCTGCAGTTAACGACCCAACCCTCAGATAACGAACTGAAAATCGGGCTTTTAGACCCGTACACGAGCATACAACGGATTCAGTTGTAAAAGCGTAAATACTCGTAAATCTCACCAATTCCACATTTCCACCCACAATCATTATTTGTGGATATCTGCTTTTTTTTCGCTTATTAACGTAGCGCAGTGAGAACTGTTAGAGGTTGTTCCTTTTCTACTGAACATTATACATCTTTATCAGATAAAGTTTTCAAATGAAAAATCCTATCAATTCAGTTAAATTATACTTAATAGCCATATTCTTGGACCTCTATTATTTATTGCTTGTACAAAATGACATGCCAAATATGTTAAAAGAATCTTTTATAGTCTATTTGCTGATGACATATATCTGTTGGGGGTGATGATTTTGAAAAAGCTCTTGATATCTTGAATAATGAATTAAGTATCATGTTACTGGCAAAGTTGAGCTATTTTGGGTTATCTCTGGACTCTGTGCATCTGACCAGGGAGCTTTTGGGAGGTCGTTTTAGTTGTGTTTCGGTCGAGAGTGGCACAGGAACAGACTATTCTGATTTTAAACTTGTTAAAAGAGGTGTACCACAGGGTTCGGTGCTTTCTACATTATTTTTTTCGATTTATGTGGCAGATATGAATAATTGGGTGAGTAATTCTGAATTCGGTCAATACGCAGACGACAGTGCACTGAATATACCCTTGAATAAACAAAACTTGCAGGGAGTACAAAAAAAACTAAATTCTGACCTACAGAACATAAACGAGTTTTCAAGTAAACATAATTTGAAGCTAAACTCTGAAAAATCTCTGGCCCTAGTCTTTAGCAAAAACGTAAAGTCAAGAGAGTTCATAGAAAATAATATGAAAATTCATATTGATAATAAACTAATCTCAATGGTTCCGAAGGCCAAGCTCCTCGATATCATCTTTGACAGTTCACTTTCTCTTGTACATCATATTTAACAGAAGTTATCTGCAGCATATTTGATATTGAAAAATATAAGTAGCCAAAGTAGAAAAATTTCTTTCTCCTTATCAAAAATTCTATTTATGCCAGAGTTTAGTACTTTCCTTATTTGACTATGACGATATTGTTTACGGTGATGCTATATCCTTTCAGATGAGTAGGTCCATCCAGAGGGTACAGAACAGTTGCATGAGATTTTCGTATCTGGTACCATTCCTAAATCATATAACGCCATCACTAAATACTAATAAAATTTTAAACATGGCCAACAGAAGGAAACTTCATATGTATACATTCATTTACAGATTGCAGAAAAGTGGTAAACCAAACTAGTTGAAAACTAAATTTCCATCTTTAACATGAACTCAAAGAACAGCAAATAATCAGCATTTTTTGATACCTAGACATCGAACTGCGGCATATGAGAGGTCCTTTACCTTTGTGGCAATTAGAATGTGGAATAAATTGGCAAACCATGTGAAAGCTTCTTAACCGAGGCATTTCTCGAACTTAATTAAGCAAAAACTTTTACAAGAGCAACAGAGTCTGTAAGACACAACATTCTTCTTAAATACTTCGGGTGTGATTTTCATTTATTGTTTGCAATTTTTATTTCAATTGTTTATCGTCGGTCGAATTTGGAGTCGCGGGTTAACTAGCGAGAATGGTTCAGGAATGGTATGTGCCTATAATATTCTCCTTCCCCGAACGGTTTGTTTACGGCTATTACCCCTCACTCCTTTAGCGGGCTAGATGAACCCCTGTCCTGCTGGATAACCCCTGTCCTGTTTATTTTTCTTGTTTTTTTTTTACTGTAGTTTCTAAGTTTAAATATTAATTTTTTTTTGGACTTTCTCCCATTTGCCTTACTTTTATGTGGGATAAATGTTATCGGTTTTTTATAATCGCGAGGAAGTCCATTTTTGTCAAATAGTTCTACAGTTAAATTGTAATTACAATTGTTTCGAAGTAATGTAAGTAATTTGGCAAAATAAACAGTTTGATTTGATTTGATTTGAAGTATTCTGTATGATTGGTTATATATGAATAAACTAAAATCAAATGCCAATCAAACCAAACTTATGGTGTTAGGAATTAGGTCGATGTGTAGAAATTTTGGGTCTGGTACATACACTATTAAGATAAATAATGTTGCTGTGGAACAAGTACAGTCGATTCAGTACTTGGGAGTTATTCTGAATCCACAATTAACATTCAACCATCATGCAGAATACTTATGTAAAAAACTAGGAAAAAAGATAGGGTTTCTCAGAAGAATATTTTCAAACTTGTCACAGTGGTGTAGAATGCTTATATACAAAACTATTGTGTATCCGGATTTTAACTACTGCATATCACTTCTTTTGTAATGTACTAAAGAACAAATAAATAGGCTACAAGTATTACAGAATAAGTGTATGAGGGTGATACTGAGGTGTAGAATTTACACTCCAGTGGATAATATGTTTAAAACTTTAAACTGGCTCTCTGTTGAGCAGATCATTAAAGAGCAAATCTGGTGTTTGTGTATAAGATGATCCATCAACTAACTCCGCCATATCTTAGCGAGTTATTAATTACTCGTTTTGTTTGCATTCAAGGGCAATAAGAAAAGAAAATAATTTTGATATATATTTTACAAGAAAATCCTTCCTAATGAGAACTTTACTTGTTAATGGAGTAAGCATGTTTAATGATCTGCCAAAGGAAATAAAGGAGACAAAAAATTTGTATGTGTTTGATAAAACTATATGTAAATATCTCATGAACAGGGCCGGCCAAAGGGGTGTGCGAAGTATGCAGCCCCACACCTAAGCCTTTTGGAGGGGCATTAAATTGACCAATTATTGTATAAAAAAAATAATAAATTTGGAAAATTTTTAGAAACTGATTTAAATATTGGGCAGAAATATTTAAACTATACTCGCCGGCATATCATTGGAAACTTGGACACTAAACAGCTGTACACTCCCCTCTACACCCCTCGCACAGCGTCGTTGTCAGTTTGTGGATTGAAAAATTAATTCACACAGCTAAAAATCCCAAGCTTCCAATGATTTGCCGCCGACTATAGAAGGAATTTTGTCTTAAAACTATTACAGTTAAAATTCAATATAAAACCGAAGATCTACTCGGCTTCCCCAATAAGTTCTGAAATACAGTAAGTCTGATGCCCTTGACCAAGGTCCAAGGTCAGTAGAACAGTCGTCTCGTGGCGGGACGCGGAAAGTGTTGTGATTCTTCCTGCCCCCCTCCCCCAGCTTTGCTTTTCTAGCCAATTGGCGTCTGAAATTAAGATCGTAGCGCCGGAACGGCTAATATCGGTACTAGAGCATGGGCCATTAACGGATTGTTTTCATTGTTTGTAATGGTATTTTCGTTCATTTCATTTTGAGTTTTCGAACGTTTAGCTTCGTAATTTGTGTTTTTTAGGACTTCGTATTTTCCAGTGGTTCATTGTGCTTCGATTGAAGACAATATTATCTCTGTTAAACAGTAGATAACCTACCTACATCAAGTTGAAATTTGAGTATAATGGACAAAACTAAGTACGTACCAGTAAAACTGAAAGAAACAACATGAAATAAAAGAAGAATTAACATGAATACTCTGCTTGAATGATTTGAACGTAATGAGTTATTATATTTTTTGAATTTTCCTGACGTATAACAGCTCTCCTAAAAGTACGGTGGACTTCTGAGAGTCTGGTTTATTTTATAGAATCTCTGTTTTTTCTGGTTATATAATTGAATATTTTAGTTTTTACCTAGCTATAGAGTCAAGTTTTATTTCATATTCTTGATGTTATGATAAACTGTTATTTTGGTTGTGCAAATAAACATTATTGATTATTATTATTTTAATAGTATCTCTGGTTATTACATGAAAGAAAATACAATTATCTAGAATCTCTGGATGATGGCCCAGGTTCAGATTCCGATAAAAGTGGAAGATTTTTCGTTGGACTAGTATTGGACAAAAACCCTAAGTTTTCGGTTAGCTAGAAATTGCACATTATCAGTTGGTATAATTCAATATGGAAAAATCCACAAACTTACTGCGGGGAAAATAATTATTCTCAGTAAACTATAAAGAACAACTCTCTTATGTTCACAAGAATAATGAAGAGTTAAGCTTTCATTAGTTTATTTGACATAATACCTAGTGGTTATAGTACAAGAAAGATTACTGAACATATCAAGTCAATCAATAATGAATCAAATTGTCATACATAAATTTAATGTTCTACAAGGCGCAAAAGTACACAAAAACTGTGTTTTTGGACCTTAAATTTCAAAAAATTCCATGCCCCCTGGCATGGGCATAAAATTTGAGTCTAGCACACTTGCAATTTTCGCCTTAGGCCGGCCCTGCTCATGAAGTAAAGTAAATTAACTTATATTAACATATATGTATGTGTGAAGACAATGTTGTAAATCGTATAGCAATGGCTAAATCAAGTTTTCATTCATTCATATTCAATTTAATAAAGTGAACAAGAGAAATTCTTCAATAATTCAAAATTATCTTCCAAGGGAGCTGGTTATATGTATTCAATTCAAAGTAGTCAAGTAGGGCGCACCGAAGAGATCTAATAAGATCGAAAGAGTTATATGCAGATCTTGAGTGTAGTGGAATACATATGACTCGCTCTCTTGGAAGATTGTTTGATAATTTAAAATTATTGAAGAATTTTCCTGGTTCACCTTATGTGATATACAAAATCCTACTTTTATGAATTAAGGAAAACTATAACAACATGTCTACAAATAAGAGTGAACGATTAATAGGCAATAAACTAGTTCATATTTGAAGAAAACTTTGTAAATTTCATTGCTCAGGTCTTTCAATTACTCTATACTCTGAACGTCTGCAGAAACTGAATTCTATTAGTACAAATTTCCTAACTGAATCTTTAGAAACAAAATCATTCATTATATTAGAGTAGAAACACCGCAGTACTTTTATCATGAAGCTTTTTAGCTCCGAAATTTTTTTTCGAAATAACCTCGGATATCTATAGAAAACCTCATTTTAAGTAAAAAATGTTTTACAAAGTTTTTTCAGAAACCCAATACAAGTTATTGGCAATTGAAAATTCGGAATTTTCCCACGATTTTCAACGGTTCTTGCAAATATCTCCAAAAATATGCATTTTAACGATAATATTATGATGAACAAAATGGTGGCAGGTAAAAAAATGAACTAATTGGTTTTTTTTATAGTGTTCTAAGTGCAATATTAAGCGAGATATTGAAGATCAAAGCCATTTTTTATTTTGTCTGAAATTTAATCGTTGTATTCAATGCCATCTAGCGGAAACCAAATAAATTTTATGCATGCTAATGAAAAAGGATTTTTTGCACGACCTGTCATAAAATGCTGTTTTTTTGCCCTACGAATAGAGCGTAAAGAAGGCTTTTTTTGCCCTAGGGCTGAAAAACTTTTTTTGTCCTAGGGCGAAAAAAACTTTTTTTGCCCGGTAGTGAAATTTTGTAGAACAGAGAAACATATAACTAATTATTTAGACGCTAGTTATAGAATATGATGTGCGTTTCCAAGGATACCTTATAATTATTTTAAACCACAGCTGAGATTATTTTAAGAATATCTCTATGAACATTATTGTTATCAAAATCATCGTAAAATATACTTCTTAATTTATTACTTTTAAGGTCGTGCAAAAAATGTTGTATGCATCACGGGCGTAAATGCGTGTTTTGCCCTCAGTCGCTTGTTTTCCTATGAACATTATTGTTATCAGAATCATCGTAAAATATACTTCTTAATTTATTACTTTTAAGGTCGTGCAAAAAATGTTGTATGCATCACGGGCGTAAATGCGTGATTTGCCCTCAGTCGCTTATTTTCCTCGACCTGCGGTCTCGGAAAACAACTTGCGTCATCGGGCAAAAAACGCTTTATTTACGCCCTTGATACATAAATAACTATTATAGTGCTTGAAATAAGCTTCAAAATGAGTACTGTCAAAAGTTTTTTGCACGTAAAATGAGTGAGCTGTAATGAAACAAATAGGATCAATGGTTTTTTTAAAAATGGGTTTTAAGTGCCATTTCCACCAAAATTAAAATTAATCGTATTCCATCTATAATTAACTTTAATATAAAGAGTTTGATGGATTCTAGCAGTTTGGCTGCTTTGGAACACATATTTTTCGAAAAAATCACGATTTTAAGAAAAAAAAAATTCGAATTTTTAAAAAACCACCTTCTTTTCATAATATCTCAAAAATAATGAAAGATAAGTATACAAGTATAATAATAAAAAAAGAAGATTTTTTTTTGACAAAAATATTGTTTTTTTTCCCTGTCACACGAAAATTGAGGCAAATAAGATTGTTTAAAGAGCGCGCGGTAGCGCAATCACAGTCTCTCTCGAGCCCTTTGACTTTCACTGTTTCAAAATAAAAAGTTTTTCACTACATATTGTAATGAAAACAGTTGTAGCTTTTTCAATTACCTTTGAAATGGTGTTTTATAAGTTATATAGCTTCAAAATTGAAGGAGTTGGCCCAAAAACTGATCGTATTTTTTTCTACTTAGTAAACTAAACATGAGTAAACTGAAAATTCCGAATTTTCAATTGCCAATAACTGGAAAAGTATTGGGTTTCTGAAAAAACTTTCTGAAACATTTTTCGCTTAAAATTAGGTCTTCTATAGATATCCGAGGTTATTTTGAGAAAAAAATTCCACCACCGAAAAGAGGTGGCAACCACCCCCAGGGTGAAAACGGAGTTCGGGTCAGTATCACTTTTGAAGTTAAGGGTAAGATAAGCCTTATTTCAAAATTTCATGTAAATTGGTTAATAGTAAAAAATTTCGGAGGTAAGAACCTATTTTACGCTTCAATGACTGCACTATTAAGTTTTAGTCAGCTTTCCACAATACCCACAAAAAATGAGGAATTCAGATCAAAGATGATCAAGATCTTCGTAAACAACTCTTCTTGTTGCAACCTACACAAATAGCTACATTGTGGAAACTCTGATTTTACCAAAGGTTAGAAGGATAAACTTTAAAGTAGACCAATACAAAGGAGCCTCATATTTATTGGCAACTAGATGTGTTCGCGACATTACCCTCGAGGAATATAATCCTTGTAGCTATATGTTAGCGCCTACGCAATTTCAGACACGTGAAGTGCGTATGGCATCGATCACGTGATTAGTTCTCGCGGCTATCTATCTCATAGACTTTTGCGCCTTGCTTCTCGACGTCCACCAAAGATTACTTTGATTTGTTTTCGCAAAAACATAATCGTGAAGTTTAATGTTAATCACAATTTTATCCCAAAATTACTAATCCTATTTCAAAAATCCTTTCATATCGTTGAAATAAAGTCGGCAAAAAAATAGTCGAGCAAATGCGTTTTTTACGAACGCTGTCTCAACGGTAAATATATTCGAATGCCTTGTATTGAAAAGGTTCAGAACTCAAATAGTCCTATAAAAAAGTCCGCAACGGCATATATCTATATGTTAAGGTTAAACACAAGTTGATAAAATACCAGCTTTGCCCGCAGCGTCGATGGCGTGGAATTCAATTTGTTTATTAACCCCAACATATATACCTTCGTTTTTTTATAAGCTTTTCTGACTTCAAAATATTTTCGACGGAAAGCATATGAATTTATTTTACGTTGAAGAACTTTTGTAAAAATGGAATTCTTTGGAACTTTTTTCCGGCTTTCGGTGTGCCTTAAAATAAGAGAGCTTTTCGTGGCGACCACTTTTGCAACTAAAGTCGACGAAAAAAGGATGGAGAAAATGCATTTTTCACAAACTCTACTTTAACAGTAACAGATATTCAACTACTTGTAGAACTCAAATATGTCTATAAAATATCCGCGACGACATAAATCTATATAAGCACAAACAAAACTTTACCATGTTTATTATCACAAAGTAGGAAAAAAGGAAACACACGTGTTTCATTCCTCCCTGAAGTATGTGTCAGGGAGGCGGGCAGCTTTGGGATTATCTCCTTCAGCCAGATCAGAGGATACACTTGTATGTACAAGTGTATTAAGGATAGGTGAGACGGGATATTTATGGAACATAGGAAGTGTGGGTAGGGTTCAGAGGATTAGTACTGGCCCAGCATTCGCCTTATAAGTTTGCATGCAGTGACTTACATTACCATGAGGAAACCTCTGAAAAAAACTCATGGCAGACCAGTCGGCCCCGGGGTTTGAACCCGAGACATTAGTTTAAAAAATATATACTTCTATTGCAATTTCGGACACACGACCAACTTCGGGTAGATTAAGTCAACTGAAAACATCTCTATTAGGCTCTTGCAACGTATATTATTAAACTTAGTTTAATAGAAAGCCGAGTTTAATTGGACCTTTCTGCTTGCACCAAAATATAAAATGCGCTTAAGACGTTTTAAACTCTGCATAAATTGAACACTCATTTTCGCGCGTTTAAGTAACTTTTGAGGTTATTTGTACAAAAACTGTTTTTTTCCTTGAAAATTTGAAATAGTAGTTTTTTCGTGGCGAAACTCGAATTCTTATGATGATCAGTTGTTTGATATCTATAACGACGACTTCCTGGCATATGGTAATCTTCCTCGAAAGCGAATGCACGAAAATATTATGCTTATATGGATGAATTTCCTCTTTTTACAACATTTAGGTTATACAAGCCTACAGCCGTTTTAGTCTTGGGGAAAATTGAAATGTAAACTTGTTAATTTATGTTACCAAAAGAAGACAGCAATCGCTCTTCCAGTGCACCTATTACCGACCCACCTATACCAGTAACCAAACACATATTTATTTCAAAAATGTTGGCCTGCATTTATCGATCTATATAAACGTGTTGATATCTGATTAAATTGTATTATTTTCATGGCTTCATTCGTTCAATCAACAATAATTATCTTATTTTTGAAGGTTATTATCTCTAGTTAATGACAATTTTGGTCTGCACAACTGAAGGCGTGAATTCATAGTTTATGGACAAGTGTAGTTTCTTGATAATTGGAATAAACACAGAAAATAAAAATATTTATTTATCTATTTATTAATCACGCGTACAGTGCTGATTAAACCTATCCAATTTTTAGAGGAATGACAGCTTCAACGTTTTCTAACCATGACCTCAAAAACCATCACACACAAAATAGATAATTTCTAAGTTATGCACAAACTGCCGAATGGAGCCAAATTTAATTATTTAAAGTCATTATAAATTTTCAAACTCTATCATAAGACTTTAATGTCCTGCTGAACGACTAGATTGACCTTATTTTTTCTATTATATTTGATATATTCAAAAAACCATAGTGTATTACAAGAATATCTACATTATCAATTAGAAAAACCCATGCTAATCAACTGCACTAAATGTATTTTATTCGAAAACAAACATCGCTAGTTATTCTACCAGAATTTCCCTGAAAAGGTAATGACTATATAAGAGAAACATTTTATTGTACTCAGTTCTTGTTTCAATTTGCCCAGTGAAGGTCGTGTAACCCAAATTGCAATAGCAGTATATCATTCTGTGATAACAAACATAGTAAAGTTTTGTTTGTGTTCATCATGATACACTATCAGGTAGTAACAATATATATATATATATATATATATATATATATATATATATATATATATATATATATATATATATATATATATATATATATATATATATATATATTTATATAAAAATATATATATATATATATATAAATATAAATATATATATATATATATATATATATATATATATATATATATATACATACTAGCTGACCCAGCAAACGTTGTTCTGCCATATAAATTATTTTTATCTGTCTATCTTTCAATCTATTTATCTATCTTCCGATGTATCTCTATCTATCTAACTATCTATCTATCGTTCTATATTTCTATCTATCTGTCTATCTATCTATCTACATATCTATCCATCAATCTATCTCACCCGGCAAACGTTGTTCTGCCATATAAATTATTTTTATGTATCTATCTTTCTATCTATTCATCTATCTACCGATGTATCTCTATCTATCTAACTATATATCTAACTATCTAGACAGTTGTCTATCTTTCTATCTATCTATCTAACTATCTATCAATCTATATGACCCGGTAAACGTTGTTTAAATTATTAAAATGGCAATTAAAAAATATGGGTTGTTGATATAAGGGTGAAAATTTAGAGTTGTATGTATTTTTTAATGCAACATCATAAAAATGTTTGGGGTGGACCACCCTAATCACTTAGGGGTATGAAAAATATATTACGACCTATTCTCAGACCGACTATTGTTATTTTCGATTGCCATCTTGCAACCCTATTGCGGATCTGTGGATGAACTGAAAAAAATGAAAATCGCGATGGAAAAATAGGGGTTGATCGTAGAAGGGTGAAAAATTTAGAGTTATATGAATTTTTTATTATAAGTAATGACAAAATGAAAATAAAAATCTTGCTTTTATAAGTTTATAAATAACAAATTAAAAATAGGGGTTGATCGTAGAGGAGTAAAAATTTAGGGTTATATGTATTTTGTATCGAATGCTCCATCATAAAAAAAATAGAACAGAAAATTTTGTCAAAAAATTGAATTGAGGGGTTGACCACCCTTAACATTTAGGGGGATGAAAAATAGATGTTGGCCGATTCTCATACCTACCTGATATGCACACAAAATTTCATGAGAATCGGTTTAGCCATTTCGGAGGAGTTTAACTTCTAACACCTTGACACGAGGATTTTATATATCAGATATATATATATATATATATATATATATATATATATATATATATATATATATATATATATATAAAGGTTACTATACAAATATTGAATACAGCTAGTATGGGTTACAGATTAGTATAGCTTCATTATCTCCTGAAACAAATGCAGGATAATTTTACTTAAGACTAGAGTCTTTTATTGATCGACAACAACATCTACAACTGAAAATCTTCATTCTAATCCTTATCGAAGTTGTGGCATTTCCTTTTATATCAAATTGATTCTTGGTTGAGAATATAAAAGGGAGAATTAAGATAAATGACTATTAAATCTTCATATATATTCATGATGTTATACTTTCTATGTCTACTGAATTCTAAAGATAATATGGATACCAAAAAGAATTGCCTTAGTTGTCCTAGCTGATATGTAAATTACAGTAGCAATCTTTGTTACAGCAGAGGATAACCTCTCGACGAAACCACAAAGGTCGCAAATCAATAAGATAAAATTGCTTGTAACATCACTTATTGACCTATAAAAACCATCCCAATATTCATTTATCAATATGTGTATGATTTTTGGATTCTTGATGATCTCTAAATTCGTAAAACACTTTATAGTTTCGATGAAAAATTCTTTCGCAATATCTTTCGTTATTGATAAACTGAATGATAGATCCTTCGATTTTTTTTCTATATTTTTAGCATTTGTTCCTAAATTTTGAATTGCTTCAACTGCTTGTTCCTGCACATCCAGTGGGGCCGTCTGAAACCTAGGAATTTCAGTAACGGAAAATGTATTACCAATTTATGCTTACTTGTAAGAATAGCGTCAGAATGAAAATCAGTTGTATCATAGCAATTTATGTTTATTTTAACGTAATGCATTTCCTGAATTGAAGCTTTTACCATATCGAATAATTTATATAATTGATACGGAGTGATTTCGACCTGTCATTTTGACAGTATTAGATGATAACTTGACACATCAATTTCGATCAATATAAGACGAAAATATATTGATTCTTTTTCTTTGATCAATTTTAACTTTATGCTTCTATGGTTTTCCACTCCGAAATATATTTTTTCTACAAGCGTGCGCTTTCAACCCTTTTCCCGCACGCATTTCAATTCGTAAAGAGTCACATTGCCAAACAGTGCGGAAAAAACCCCTGCTATTCCATTTCCGCACGCGTTTGCGTGCGGTAATGGAATAGCGGGGATTTTTCCCGCACGCTTTTACTAAAGAATAAACTGAATAATGATATGTCTCTATGCACCGAACGCCACCGACGACGTTACTATGGAAACGACATGTGAATTAACATAGTATGTCATTAGTATGAAATTATTTGAATATTTCAAATCGAATTTAATCGTTGTGTTGAAATCTAATCGATCTCGTATAAGCGCTTGTAGAAAAAATATTGTTCCTAACTCGAGCGGAAAGAGTATTTCCCGCACTCAACTGCTTACCCGAACTCCGCTTCGCGTCGTTCGGGTAACGGCAGTTTCGTGCGGGAAAATATCTCTTTCCGCACTTGTTAGGAAAATAACTATTATTTTTCACTTGTATATTATATCTTTATTTCACCTTGGATACGGTCGCTATAAACACACTCATTATGCCCTAGGCCATTACGCCCGCATTTGCGGGCATAATGGATTTAAAACGCCCGCTTATTGTACTAGGAGAAATGAAGCAAATTTCATTGATTACATACTTCATAATCCTTATCGTATCCGACTCTGGATTTATCCGGCAATTAATTATTCGCAGCTTTGGCTGCATCTTCTATGATATTCTTGGGTAAATTCATTTTCATTTTCATTATTTCTATAAAACTACACAAAGACAGCAGCATGACATTCACTGAATATGATGGCAAAAATATTCACAAACGTCAAACTATCAACAAATGACATGCCTACTATGAGAAGGAAAATGGATAGGAGCAATGAAACGATTTTAAAATCGCTTTTTCATCATAATATAATAATTTTTTCGTGAAAAATAAAATCTTGTATGCACCGCGTGCGTTACTAGATCCTTATGGCCATCGGGCAACATTCATCCCTCGGGCCAGAGGCTCTCGGGCCGAATGTTTCCCTCAGGGCATAAGGATCTATATAACGCACTTGGTACATAAATAACTATTATTTTTCACTTGTATATTATTTGTTGATTTTACCTTAGATACGGTTGCTATAAATACACGCATTATGCCCTATGGCGTCATGAGCGGGCATAATGGATCATAACGCCCACTAATTGTACGAGGAGAAATGAAGCAACTTCCATTGATTATATACTTCATTTCTCCGGCAATGAATTATTCGCAGCTTTGGCTGCATTTTCTATGATATTCTTGGATGAATTCATTTTCATTTCCATTATTTCTATAAGACTTCACAAAGGAAGCAAAAATGACATTCACTAAATATGATGACAAAAATATTCACAAACATCAAAATATCAACAAATGACATGCCTACTATGAGAAGGAAAAAGGAAAGTATAGGAACAATGAACCGATTTTAAAATCGATTTTTCATTAAAATCAAATAATTTTTTCGTGAAAAATAAGTTCTTGTATGCACCACGTGCGTTACTAGATTCTAACGCCCATCGGGCCAAAGGCCCCTCAGGCCGAATGTTTCCCTCCGGGCGTTAGGATCTATATAACGCACTTGGTACATAAATAACTATTTTTGCCTTTTCTTTGTTTCGATAAAAACTTCATTTTCCGGTTTTTTTCAAAATAAAATATCATTCATATTCATATAAACGTTCAAAATAAACTCAGTTTTGTACCATTGATGAGGAAAATGAATGGTTTTGCTCAGTGATAATTTACGAAACGAATTGCTTATTTTATATATATACTCAGTGACCCTTTCTACCCATATGGGTGTAGGGTTTTCTGATTTGTTCTCATTTCCTGATCATCTCTTTCCTTCTCTTACGGTCTCCCGCCATTCTCTTCGCCTCATTCACTCCTATTCCTCGCTTCTTCAGTATTTCTTCCACCGTGTCTTCCCATGTCTTTCTTGGTCTGCCCCTTCTCCGTTTCCCTTGGTCTTTAGCTTCCCATACTTGTCTGGTTTGTGTGCTTCTATCCATTCTCTGGAGATGACCCCACCATCCTAATTGTCTCTCTTCAATATACTCCATCATACTCATTATTATCAGTTCTTCTCTTATATGCTCGCTTCTCACTCTACCCAAGATTGTTACTCCATACGTTCTTCGCAGGTACTTCATTTCGGCTGCTTGTATTTTACTCCTTTGTCTGTTGTTCAGTGTCCAAGTTTCACTGCCATAAGTTAGTACTGGCCTATATAGGTATGCTTTTATATACCTTAATTTTTGTGCTTTGTTTAATCTCTTTTTCCAGCTATATACTTGCTCAAGGTGGAGTAAAGTTTGTTTGTATTCGTTAGTCGGTTGTTGATGTCTGCTTCCTGCTGTCCATTGTCTTGTATTGTCACCCCTAAGTATTTGAACTGCTTGGTTTGTTCAATTTCTATGTTGTCCAGTTTTATCGCCAACCCAATCTTATTTTAAACGAATTCAATTGCATTGAAATACTTGTTACATTAAAATTACTGTTGTTGAAAGAGTAAAGGTAAAGTATCCGATTCATGTTGATAATTTTTAAGGACTTCGCAATTTTAATTTTATTTGTAAGTGAATTGTCGATATTCTTCAGCGACATTGGTAGACTTCCAGTTATCGTATCTACTCAAATTTTTAATAATTATGCCAAATAAGCCAAAATTATGTCGTCTGTAGTGAACAAACTATACACAAACTATTTCGTACTTACACTTCGATGTTTAAGGTAATAATTATGCTGTAAAAGCAGCTGCTGCAATGGAAATTTCAAAAGGCATATTTTCAAAAACTGCTGATTGCAGTTATTGTGTTCTCATCCATCGTAAATACTAAGAAAAGACTTATTGGGACTTTTGGATACTTTATTCTATTGACTCTTTTCAACAGTGCCGACGTTTCGAAACAGTTTGTTTCTTTTTCTAGGCTAAAAATTAATACAGTAATTAACCTACAAAACAAATAGTCTCAACAACAACAAATAAACATTTTATTATTACATAGATGTTTTAAAATGTTTATTTAATGTTGTTGAGAGTATTTGTTTTGTAGGTTAATTACTGTATTAATTTTTAGCCTAGAAAAAGAAACAAACTGTTTCGAAACGTCGGCATTGTTGAAAAGAGTCAATAGAATAAAGTATCCAAAAGTCCCAATAAGTCTTTTCTTACTGCTGATTGCTTCTAATCATTGGATTTGTTGCGACCAAAAAGCAAAATATCAATTTATTTTATTTTCAATTTGGTTGGTCTCAAGCATAGAGGAAAGTCGCCTAATTTCGGATACCATTTTGAAAAAAATGCCTATATTTGATAATATATTCTTAAAAAAAGTTTTGTGTGTATGAGCTGATACTTAGGGTTGTTAATAAACATTTGCTAATATCTGGGCTTTTAATTACTTTTAATTTTTACAAAAATAAAAACTTAACATTTTGGCTCAACTTTTCACTAAAAAAAATTTGGCTCCTAATTTCGGACAGTGAATTAGGAGCCATTCTGTATTCTATGTATTTTTTCAAATATCTAAACAAAAGTCACAAACATAAGTTTTCTTTTGTTCGTATTTAGCACAATCTTCATGAGTCCATTTATAGCATTTCATACAACGTATCCATTTTTCGCCCTGGGTATCAGCTGAGTATAAATGACCACAAAATATGCATTCTATATCTGCATCATCAGCATCTAAATCCGAATCATCATCAAGTACTGGTTCATCTTCCGAATCTGAAGAGGATTCGAAATATTGTTTTTTTGATTGTGGCTTAGATTTATTTTTTAATTCTCTTCGAATTTCTTTCTGAGCTTTCTTGCTGGTATTTTTCAATTTAATATTTAAGGTTGGATTTGGTCTTTTTCCTGTTAAAGCATTTTTTCTTTCCTGTTCTCTTAGGGTTTCCTCAAGCTCATCTTTATAGGGTGTACTGGTAATCACATAACTCAAACCCTGTCTTGGTTTCCTACCCTTGTTAGATTGTACTGTGATATGCCAATACAAGATGGCAATTGATTAAAATCTTCTACTCTTACAATATTTGTTTCTGAAGTTTCTGAATTTTGTAAATTCAAGTTTATTTCTTCTAAAGGGGACGGCGTTCTTTCATTTTTCATTTGTCTTTGTGTTGTACTACGAACAATAACTTGTGCGTTTCCATGAGCGCCATCATGAAAACGCACAAGTTATTGTTCTGGGTCTCTCTGGGGGTGGTGTCCTTTCTCTTTACCTTTCCATTAGGAAGTCACATTCTGAGAACTTTCTGTTATATGGACATATGCCAGATTTAATGAATCCGTTTACTGAAATTTTGGCGATTGCACATTTTAAATAGGCTGGGCACATCAATTTATAAAGAATAAAGAAATAAATAATGATCGCTTTTCAACAAAAATTAATATTTGTTCCATATTTCGGATGTTTGATGTCCTAATTTCGGATACCCGAAATTTGGAATCCTCGACTGTCCGAAATTAGGCATCTTCAATTATGATATACTGCACACTTTTCTTGATGTCTTATTTTACCTCGGATACGTTTTCAAGAATATAAAAGCTTTTTTTATTCACTAAATACAGATTACACTAAAGCGGTGATGATAAAAACTCGTTTCAGATAATTTAAACATATGGTGCTGCCATATCGTGAATATCAAATAAAACTATAAAATTTGTATCTAGACTAGTTGAGCACAATTACAAATTTCTTCTGAACATGTTTTCGATTTTTAAATACATGTGGCTTTTGTAATACGTCACTATCCGAAATTGGGAAACCATCCGAAATTAGGCGACTTTTTTATACCTATCTATATTTTCCTACTATTATGTGGATATTAAGTTTAATGAAAACAAGGATGTAATTCTTCCCGGCTTAGTCAGGTAAATACTTAGTTCCCTTACTAGACCTGAAAAGTTCTTCTTCTTCAAAAATAAAGATCCGAGATACTGTTCCAACGATTGACCAAAATATATTTATTCCCATTTTGTTTAACGTGACAATGTTAATGTAACCAGGAAGAAATTTTCAGTTACATCAAATATTAAAAATACTGTTAGAAAATGAATAATAAGCATCGTTAGCAATTTCAACACGATTGAACAAAAGGGACATAGCTTGATAAAACCTTCTCAAAATATTCTCTCTAGGTACTAATTTATTTTTTACTACATTTTAAATACTAACCTCGTTTCCTAGTGACTGTTTTGGAACCTCATTCCCAATGAAGTTATTGAATTTGCATGTTATTCCACTCAAGCACTGTGCTCTTCTACAGTAGAAGGTTTCTGTATTCCTGCTGTATATGTTCTATCCCGTAAACACTAATTAACCTATGTAAAATTTGTTAATTGTTAGGTGAATCTTGACAAAATGAAGATAGCCATGTGATAGTGGAGAATGCAATGAGTTCTACAATTGAACATTATTTTATGCACATTCCGCACTAATTCAAAGATGGTGCAAACCACTTATCGGTTTTCAATTAATTTCAGTATTTATTTGTGAAATTAAAGTGGGAATTAATTTCCAGATATTCGCACGCGGAATTGAAACAGAGAGTGACCTATATAATCCTTATTTGCATTATGGAGTGTGAATTAAACTCCATGAACCAATAATAACATAACCAATTTATCGCTAACAATATAAATTCGAGGATAGAGGGCAGCATGAATTATTACAGAAAAGATTAATTTGAACCAAGACTGTAAAAATAAAATTAGATGCAGAAGGGACTAAGGAACAGTAAAATACACTGTTAGAAGAATACTTGAGGAAATATTGCACGGATGAAAATTTATTCATTAGTACGTTTCTGCAGTGGTCATTGCTCCAGTAAAACTCATGAGGCATTTCTTGTTCTATTCTGAAGAGGTAGACCCAGTTTCATAAATAACAGTTTTCAAATTACGTCCGATGGTGCTAAATCTGCCTTCCTTGGAGGCCATGTAATCAAATCACTCAGTGTTCGGAAAAATATTGATTCAATAAGTCACAAGAAGGGACTATACAGTGCAGTGGTGGTATATATATATATATATATATATATATATATATTTATTTATATATATTTATATATATATATATATATATATATATATGTATATATATATATATATATATATATATATATATCTATATATATATATATATATATATATATATATATATATATATATAATATATATATATATATATAATATATATATGTATATAATATATATATATATATATATATATATGTATATATATCTATATATATATATATATATATATATATATATATATATATATATATATATATATATATATATATATATATATATATATATATATATATATATATATATATATATATATATATTACCAAGCTAGTTAGTCGAGTATGTTAGGTACGCTGGCTAGTATTTGGGAGGTCTCGGGTTCAAACCCCGGGGCCGACTGGTCTGCCATGAGTTTTTTTCAGAGGTTTCCTCATGGTAATGTAAGTCACTGCTTGCAAACTTACAAGGCGAATGCTGGGCCAGTATTAATCCTCTGAACCCTACCCACACTTCCTATGTTCCATAAATAGCCTGTCTCACCTATCCTTATATATATATATATATATATATATATATATATATATAAAATATATATATATATATATATATATATATATAAAAAATATATATATATATTTATATATATTTATATTTATTATATATATATATATAATTATATATAATATATATATATATATATATATATATATATATATATATAGATAAATATATATATATATATATATATATATATATATATATATATATATATATATTCCTGTAATATTGTAAATGAAGATTTATTTCATTTTTTATTCCATATAACGTCAGAATTGTGTGCAATTATCCAGAGTATTCAAAAAGGTATTTGTGATGAGTTAGCTCAAAATGAAATAATGTAGAAAAAATACACGTGATAAGCCTCAAACTGAAACGTCAATAAATTTCCGATTAGATTGATATACAGGTTATAAATGCTGATGCTCCAATGTAATGGAAATTTAATTGAGGCTTAGTTTCCAATATAAAGTTCGGGAGTCTGAAAACGATGGTGGTAAATTGTAATAAACGTATTCAATCCGTTGCTTGATCGGTTCGATTGGAATAGACGCAGTTTTACGTTTAACGTTTAAGAATGGGTTGTGAAAATTAACAGATTCCAAAAGGCCATTATTGCTCATTGAACCCCAATAAACTTTAATGCAATGATCTCGCATTCAACATTTCTAAGGAAAATTAAAAAAGGAAAAAGTTTCTCTTTGAAAACGAAATTGAGAGATAAAAGTTTGTGAACTTGTAAATTGATGAAATATATACGGAATGATGAACGATCGTTGAAAATAATACGCTCGCTAGTTTAAGGAATGTATTCCAAATACGATACATAAATATCGGATTCTTCTTCTTCAAGTGCCTTACCCACTTTCGGGTGTAGGCGACCTCTCTACAACTATTCGTGTTATGCGAGATACAGTGCTATACGAATAGAAGGGACCTACAGTATTACGACGGTTCCGAACGTCTTTATACAAAGGCTTTAGCAGGCAGAATACTTCCCGGTAATTTTAATTTGTATACTGGAACGAAGTTCTTAATCGTATGTTACAACCCAGACATTGGACGAAAGAAGAATAGGCATAAAACTATGTCCGACACGATTGACACGACAACGTTGATGGGCATGCGCATCAGCTGCAATAGTAGGTATATGCGTATTAAGGTTATTTCACTAATGAAAAATGAATTCTGAAAGTGATTCAGTACTTGTTGAAGATAGCAATTATGAAAGCAGGAAACAATTCCAAAATATTAATAATACAAGGAGAACTGTTCCTTTTAATGTACCAGTTCATACCACTGCTGTGAGAGAGAAAAGTGTACAGTGTATAGCTATTATTTATTTTTATAATATTGTGCCAATAGATATGAGAGAATTTTCTAGACTAGAACACTCCAAGAAGAGATTGTATGAGTTTATTCTGAGGTGTGAACCCTACAATTTACAAGAATTTAGAAGCTTTTGTGGAAGCAATCGTTTGTAATTCTCTGAATTGTTGTCGACTTGTTCCATTTTCATGCTTGTGTCATTTGGAATATATATATATATATATATATATATATATATATATATATATATATATATATATATAATATATATTTATATAAATATATATATATATATATATATATAATATATATTTATATATATATATATATATATATATATATATATATATATATATATATATACACTGGCCAGCAAAATTAACGCACCACTAAAATTTGAGTCAATTTCAAAGTTAATTTT
>JARQZK010000730.1:1372500-1402500 GCA_030704885.1 Cynegetis impunctata
TTTTCATTTTATATTTGCTATGTGATACGCTGCTGGTTATTTTTCTGGTTATGATATTTAATAATTCAAATCAGTTTTACTGGATAGTTCTGCGTGTTCTACACGTTTCGTAGAAAATTCTACATTTTATGGTAAACGCGAAGTTTCAATTGTAACGTTATTCCTTTATGAAGGAATATGCGTGAACGAAATATTCGCTATCATATTTCACATAAAATAAACATGGAAAATTCTTCAATAATTTAAAATTATCAAACAATCTAATAGGTTAGATAGGCACAATGCAACAGTGAATTATAGAAAATGTCAAGTGACCCTTACTTCAGATCTACAAATAGTTATTAAGATCTTATCAGGGGACATCTATCAATTACGCGAGATCATTTTGGCGATTTTTGACTCCCCCTGAATATTTTATGAAAATGTCAAAAAAATTAAGTTAATAATAAAACAATGGTTGTAATAAGTCACAGTTTTTTTCAGTGAAAATTATTAGTGCATCGTATGTTTGTTATAAAATGTTATGGCATTATGTTTGTAAGAATACTATTCACATCGTACCGTATATGCAGAAGAAAAATTTACTCCAAAAAAAGTATTTACTGTTAATATTTTTATTTTTCACTTGTATATTATACGTTTATTTCACCTTGGTTACGGTTGCTATAAACACACTCATTATGCCCTAGGCCATTGTGCCCGCATTTGCGGGCATAATGGATTTAAAACGCTTATTGTACTAGGAGAAATGAAGCAAATTTCATTGATTAAATACTTCATAATCCTTGTCGTATTAGACTATGGATTTCTCCGGCAATGAATTATTCGCAGCTTTGGCTGCATTTTCTATGATATTCTTGGGTAAATTCATTTTCATTTCCATTATTTCTATAAGACTACACAAAGAAAGCAGCAATGACATTCACTAAATTTGATGACAAAAATAATCACAAACGTCAAAATATCAACAAATGACATGCCTACTATGAGAAGGAAAATGCATAGGAGCAATGAAACGATTTTTAATCGCTTTTTCATCATAATATAATAATTTTTTCGTGAAAAATAAAATCTTGTATGCACCGCGTGTATTACTAGATCCTTACGCCCGGAGGGAAACATTCGGCCCGATTGCCTCTGGCCCGAGGGCTGAATGTTGCCCGATCTATATAACGCACTTTGTACATAAATAACTAATCAATACCGTAAAAGGGGGCGAATGGGAACACTTTGTGACTGATTTGATCGAATTTGAAAAAGGACGATTTTTTTTTTGAATGTCTAATGCCACAAAAAGTCCTATCATGACATCTAGATTGAGAATAAAAAGTATCGTTTCTTTAAAAAAATCAGAAATAGTTTTTTTTAAAAAGAAACCTCTGTGTTCCTATTCACCCTGGATTGAGGACAATGGAAACACCTATTTATTTATCATTGCGTTTCCATTCAAAACGTTAGGGGGGCAATGGGAACAGTAAAAAAAACACTATTTTCCTGATTCAGGTAGTGTTTTTCTTCTATTTTCAAGAAAAAGACGTTGGATACAATAGAAACTCTTTATTTCTTTAAAAAAAACTGCTAAACATGGTTTATAATAAACTGAAAATAAACTTTTCTTTAGATGAACAAAAAAATCTAAAAAATATGTAATTTAACACTATAACACTAACTAAATTGAATAGCTTTTTCGTAATCATTGGTGTCAATTCCATGAAAGCTATAGATGCCTCTTCTCTCACTCCATTTATCTAGTTTTTGTATTATTTCGTTATAACTAAAACTACTTTCATCTTCTACTTGCGGAAAGGTATATACAACCCAACAAAGTTGTTTTTGAAACGCCGTTCCGCTCGTCCTAGTTTGTCCAAGTAGTTTTTAATAATCAGCCCTAAACCATATGGATCTATTGGGTAGCCCCATCCGGAACAAGTGTTTAGTTTTTCAATCAGTGCACATTCCTCTTCCTCTCTGAGAACAGTCACTTTTTACATGGCCTTTTGAATGCCTAAAGATAACTGTGACTGGTATATTAAACCTCCTGGATTCCTCTCTGTATGATAAATTATGAAGTCTCATTGCTTCCACAGCTTGAGCTATTTTTTCCTTGCTGTGTTTCTTATATTGTTTACGACTTTGGTTTTTGTATGTCCTCATAATGATGTGTTCCTATTCTCCCCTATTTACCTAAAAATATGCACATTATTATGAAAAAAATCGATGTCTCAAAAAAATTATTATTTTTTAAAACCAAAATCATATTATCAAATAAGACCTATTGGACTCTCAATGTACCAAATTTCAAGTGTTTTCACTCATATTTTCCGGATTAATCCAATAAAGTTTTTTCACTCACAAAATATCGTGTTTTTAACAGCTGATTTGTGACAGCTGACAATTGATGGAGTCACAGAAGACAAAATTTTCAATG
The DNA here is from genome assembly GCA_030704885.1 of Cynegetis impunctata. NCBI lineage: Eukaryota > Metazoa > Arthropoda > Insecta > Coleoptera > Coccinellidae > Cynegetis > Cynegetis impunctata. Next base: position 1,374,929 of record JARQZK010000730.1, read on the forward strand.
TTGCCAATAGAAAGGACACACATTTCTAGTTATTTTCACGGCTGGTTCGAGTTTGAAGAATATTTTTATGAATGATTTAGCTATATTTTAGTGGATAAACATTTTTTACTTAAGTTAACCCAGTTTTCTCGCAATTTTACATCTACTGTTTCTTGCGAAAAAAAAATTACGTGATATTGAGTGAAATTTTCGTCGACCCCCTTCCCCCTAAATACCTCACGTAATTAATGGATGCCCCCTTAGATCTCTTCAATGCAGCTTACTTGACTCGATCTAAACAGTGAATTGTTGGTTCCTAATATCTTTGGCGGAGGGCGCTATGGGTTGCTATAGTAGTTCGGCCAAGATTTGTATTGGGAAACAATCAGAAATATGTCAGTCCACCCCGATTCAAGTAAGCTGTACTCAAGAGATACAATAAGATCGTAACAGTCGTATGCAAATCTTGAGTTGAGTTAACTTGTCATTTTCTATAATTCATTGTTGTGAATGCAGATTTCGCTTCGCGGAATGAATATAACAAGCTTTCTTGGAAGAAAGTTTGATAATTTTCTAATTACTGACGATAATTTTTTGTTCAGTTTTAGTGAAATAAAAAATTGACTATGCCCATGAAGTATGTTATACATGAATTGATTGTTGTTCTATCAAAATTTTATGCTCTATATTCTATATGTTAAACTCAGTGATATAATTGATTATCGAAGGCGTTGAGTCAAATCTTAAACACAATAATTTTCCTTTTCAGATCACTCTACATAATTGGATTATTGAAAGAGAAAATTAAATTTAAATAGTCACATTCTATTCAAAATTAGAAAAAATATTGTGTGAAACACGTTGGGAAACACTATTTTTCGTAACTCGCGCTCATTACGAAAAATGATGCTTTTCCCAACTGGTTGCACAAATAATTATTTTAATACTCGGGTACTTACCAAAAACGCACAGTCCTAATAGGCCAAGCTACAGAGATTTAGAATGAGCATTTGGTGCAAAAAATGTTAGAAGAAAACCAGCTCCGCCATTGTGTGTGAAATAGTTCCACATGATATAGTGATATATTTTTCACTCGACCTTATTACTTATATCTTTGTAATTAACAATTTTATGCAAAAAATCGCTTTTTTAGTTTTTTGCTTATAAAATTGAAACTATCAGAGTAATCGTGATGGTGTCAATAGACTTATTGTAGAAAATGGAAAGACAAAAAAAATGAGAGGTCGGACGACTCGATCAGACCCTTAGTCTAAGGGAAAATTGAAAAAAACCGGCCAAAATGAAGTTTTTTCACAAATTCATAACTCGATTTTTTTTTGAGTGGAAGCGTAGATCCTCTGGTTAGTTTTATTTATCAATATAAACTTTATTTTTGCGAAGAGCAGGAACTGTCCGATGCATAGTGTTTGATCTGTGGCCATTTGAATATTTTAATATGCAATTTTCCAGCAGACCTTAATGCGACAGGTAAAGTCCGATTTCAATTTACAGAAAAGATTTTGAAAGTAAAATTTTCATAGTTCAAAACGTATATCTTGGTTTCACACGAAAACGCTGAGAAATATGTTAAAAATAAAGCTGAACATGACGAAAAAGGACCGAGCGCGTGAGAATAGTTGAAGAGTGGGGGTAGAGCAGCAGGCAAGGATAAGCACGACATTAGAAAGCGTCGACATTTTGAACATGACGGTTATTTCTCGGCCGTTTTTCGTCATGTTCAGCTTTATTTTCAGCATATTTCTAAACGTTATCATGTAAAACCAAGATGAACGTTTTGAACTAAGAGAATTCTACTTTCTAAATCTTTTTTGTAAATTGAAATCGGACCATACCTGTCGCATTCAGGTCTGCTGGAAAATTGCATAGTAAAATATTCAAATGGCCACAGATCAAAAACTATGCATCGGACAGTTCCTACTCTTCGCACAAATAAAGTTTATATTGATAAATAATAATAACCGGAGGTTCTATACGATACAACTCAAAAAATAACCGAGTTATGAACTTTTGAAAAAACTGCATTTTGGCCGGTTTGTTCCAATGCGTCTGATCGAGTTGTCCGACCTATCATTTTTTTCGTCTTTTCATTTTCTGCGATAAGTCTATTGACACCATCACGATTACTTCGATAGTTTCAATTTTATAAGCAAAAAATTTAAAAAAACGATTTTTTGCATAAAATTGTTAATAACAAAGACATAAATAATAAAGTCGATTGAAAAACATATCACTATATCATGTGGAACTATTTTACAAACAATGGCGGAGCTGGTTTTCTTCTAACACTTTTTACATGAAAAAATCTCTATAGCTTGGCCTATAATGCGTAGATAAGTGACTTTAAATATTTCTGGCAATTATTTTGTTGAATTATCAAATTTGTGTTGCCTTGACACCTACAAAATCAGTGAGCAAAGCAATCTAGATTTTTTTTAAAAATATTATCTTAATTCTATCGTTTGAACACCGTTTGCGGAAAAAATCGCATGTTTTATTCGGAGAAAAGCACTTTTTGTGGCTCGACTAAAATTGTCGGTCGCACAAACATTTAGTCTCGCCTGAGACCTCGGTAGACCAGCGGTAAGGTGCACCGCCTTGTACCGTTTGTAAACCGAGGATTGTGGGTTCGAGTCCCACCTTGCTCTTGGGTGTTGTGTATGTCCGGAATTTAGTGGTTATATATGATTAAAAATTGTTGGGTAATATACATAGTTTACAAGTGCATTGGCCGTTCGGAACCGGCGTTAAACTGTAGGTCCCTCGAGTTTAGTCTCGCCACAAAAGTATCACTTTTACTCCTAATAAAACAATATACTATTTCAGGAGTAGTTTTTTGTAGTATTCGTGCATAATGGTACGAAGCAAGCAAGATTACTTCTCAGGTTTGAGTTTTGCGATAAATATTTATCAATATTTTGAGGATTACAACAAGTATAATCAATTAAAAGCCAGAACACTGAATCAGCTGGGTGATACGATGAGTAGATATTAGCATTGTGACTTCACACGCGCTTTTGTTCGTTTGAGAACAGTTGGCGTGTTTTCGGTACTGGAAAAAATTATATTTAATCTAATTCTTTAATTACAGCAAAAAAAAACTAAAAATAGTTTGCTTATAAAAAGTATATATGATCTTTCCGTGTTTCAAAAACCAATTTCTTACACTCACACAAAAAAAAAATATTGGTTTTTATAAAACATATATATGATCTCTCCATTTATCACAAAAATTTGTTTTTTTTCAAAAATTCAATTGTTATAGATACACAGCAAAAAGGATCTGAATGCTGTCAAATTATTCCACCGTACTTTCATCCACTCAAATCGGATTATTCCTTCGTTCATTTCGTCCCATAAATATTCACGACCAAAATTCGATTGATCTGCTTCGCACTTTCAGTTTCCAAATTTATGTGGAACATTTTACCAGGTTTGAAATTTCACGGATGGAAGCTTTACAGAGGATATGAAAGAAGATATGAATTAATGATAAATCGGGATTGAAGAACCTGAGTTTCGAATTAAACGAACATACTCGTGAGATGTTATTTTTATCGATTAGAATGAATAATCTGTACAAATGATTTAGAATGAACGCCCGTCGAGGGAAATTTACGTTTTATTTTCTTACGTTGTTTTATAGTCAACCGATGCACTTTGTGAGGAAAAATTATAATGACAAATTTTAAATCTAGTTTATCTCTGAGATAATCTATTTTAAATTTAGTGACTTGGCTCAATATCTGCATCAATTTAATAATTCAGTTTATGATTATATCTCAATTTTTTTGACCATATTGTCAAATATTTTTTGAGGTTATTAGAGTTTACTCCTTAAGAAACGATTTTCATGTTTAGCTCACGGTATGAAAATTTTATAAGGAGTAAAATCGAGCGTTAACTGAAAGTGAAATGTTACGTTCCTCTGCGCAACGTACTATGCGCTTTTTTTGCTTTCAAGATCATTAGTATACCGCCGCATATCGGCAACAGTTGATGCAGGGTATATGAGCAACAGTTGGTGCATGTAAAGGTATTTATATCTAGTGATACTTATATTTGTGCACAATGAACAATGAAGTTAATAAAATATTGAAAGATATGGAAAAACTGATTTTAATGACAATGAATAACGAAAAAGAAAAATCTGGAAAATACGTGGATACGGTTCATTGTATTATTGTTATTATTATTAATTGAATAACCGTCAATTTGTGTTTTAATTTCAGAGTGTAGTTACTTTATTTATACGTACTGATAATTAAGTGATTGAAGTCAATAAAATATTGAAAAATATTGAAAAAAAAGTAAACTCTAGTCGTGCATCAGAGCTGATACACTCAATTTTTTGCCAAAGTATCAAATAATTAATTTTATTTACAACCGTGCGTGAATTATGTTTTTACACACCCATATTAGTGCGGTAACTATTACTTTAACGCACTAGTGCGGTAAAAATCAGTTTAACGCATTGTGCGGTAAAAATCATTTTAACGCACTAGTGCGGTAAAAAATTATTAAACAAATTTTTGTTGAATTTTTATTGAAATGATTTTTATGGGAGCACCATTCGATTAACATATCATAGGCCTTTTCGTAGCGAATTCCGGATATCTGTGGTAGCAAGTTCGCCGTAGCAGCTTCAACTAGCCGTGAAATCTCCATATTTTCGACTGACATTTCGACTGGCAACTTCAAAGTGGCGTTGCTTTTTTCTTGCCGCTATGACATCCTAATTTTCATAACAATAAAAAAAGTTAAAACATTGCTGGTGACCAAGTTGGGAAATTTTAGACTATAATTAATTTGTATTATTTAATCAAAACGAACGGTTGTAGATAAAATAGTATACATAACTCGCGTGTAAAGGTTTTTAGCACACTTAAGTGAATGAAAAGACTCGCCTGCGGCTCGTTTTTCAAACTTCACTTAGCGTGTGCTAAAAACCTAGTTACCACACTTATTATGTAATATACTATTATTGGTCTACAGTTTATGAATTGATTTCTTTTGAGTGTGCTTTAATATAGATAGTTTCTTCTTCATTGGACATCGAAAATATTAAAAACCCAAATGTATCGAAAAATAAACTTTTTTTATAGCAATCCACAGTGTTAATAGAAACCTCTAATTTACTGAATTTCAGAAAATCCAATTCTTCGTATCTGAAATTGAATTACGTGGAATGTTTTTTGAATTTTCAAGTCAAAATATTTGCTACATGTCATCGCTAATTGTGAAATTTGGTAATCCTTAATAGCACACCTAACTAACATGAATTTTCTGTATTTATTCCAGATTAAGTCAGATTTTTACATGCGCTGTATATAAACGCGAGTCTAAAAACAACCCACTGATTCACCACTGGTATTATTAATGAAAATACTTTTTTTAATAGCTAAAATAGTAAATTTTCATTACATATTATTATTTTTTGGTGATGTCTGATGTTTCTGCAGAGGTTTGCACAATTTCATTTGCGAAACTCTGAAAGATGAATTGTAAGTGAAATTAACTCTTAAATATTTTATAGATAGTATTAATTTAACAATTAATTTGTCCTTATTGTTTCATGTCGAAAATATAGATACAGATCTCATAATAACAGAATCCCAAAGGAAATTTTTTTCATCTATTCGGGCGAAATACAGCGCGTCGAGATGCGATTCGAACAGAATAAAAGATGGTTTGAAAAACGACGCTTTAAAGCAAACCGAACCAAAAAATTAGAAAATAATTCATTTAATTGAAAAAATATATAACATCGTGTACTGAAAAACCACGCTTTAATGGCAAACCGTAATAAAATTGGAAAATAATTTATTTTATGCAACAGAATCCGGTTCAATTGTGAAAGGAGTAATCTGCATTTAGTGTTATGGCCAAAACAACAAGATTTTTATTGTCATATTGAATATTCTGCGGGACTGGCGAATTTTTATTGATATAAGTTGAGCGAATAAATAAGATAATATTTTTCCGAACTAGAACTAGCTGCCCGGCCGAACGTTCCGCGGCTCGAATTTTCAAATGCAAAATGGTGAATGCGCTAGGTCATCTTGTGCAAGGATACGTTATCTACAAAATTCAATTCTTCAAAAACTACACCATTCATTTTCATAATTCTTTCACATAAAACTTTCCTCATGAAAAAGTACTTAGATGTGCCAAATTTGTGTATGATATCTAAAATGGTATTGGAGTTTAGCGATCTTATATAATTATTTATATATATATATATATATATATATATATATATATATATATATATATATATATATATATATGCGTATATATATATATATATATATATATGTATATATATATATATATATATATATATATTGTTGGGATTTTTCGTGGTATAACAGATATTAAATGACTAATCAAGTTGGATTTAATTTACTCGACGTTTCGGCTCTATTTTTGGAGCCTTTTACAAGAGTTTCATCAAGAGTCTGTAAGATAAAATATAATTTAAAACTAGTTCACAATACAAAGGTTGATATTAAAAATGTACCTCACTACGGATCGTTTTGTTTTCTTTTCTTTGGCTGTGGTAAGTTCCAGCTCGTGTGAACGACTGGTTTATGAATCCGAAACAGGTATCGAGTCATAATCGTTTCACGTGTCTTCGCGTTATGCGCCTTTTATAATATTTGACACGGTGCTCAAATTATTCACGTCTGAACGGTTATTGATCACATTTTGTAGCCACATCACATTTTGTAGCAGACCCATTGTAGCATACACTCAGTCACCACTATACAAACTATCTAAATTCTTATCCTCAGTTCTTGACAATGTTGTGAATAAAAACCCATATACCATAAAAAACTCTTTCATATTAAAAAAGGAAATAGACCAAGTAGTAATAACTGAAAAGTCTACCCTATTTTCCCTTGATATTGTTTCCCTATACACAAACATCCCCACTGACATCATTCCTGAAATAATCGAAAACAAATGGACCGAAATTACCAACTTCACCAACATTTCTAAGACGAAATTCACAGAAACTGTAAGGTTTATTCTGGGAACAAACTACTTCCAATACAAGGACACATTCTACCAACAAAAAGAAGGCGTAGCTATGGGCAGCCCGCTATCAGCCACCATCGCCCAAATGGCAATCGAATACATGGAAGAACAGATAATACAACAAACAGAGACAAATATTACACTCTACAAAAGATTCGTGGACGACTGCCTTTTAATGGCAGATGAGGACCAGATACAACAAATACAGAATAAATTCAACAACATCCACCCAAAACTTAAATTCACAATGGAAAAAGAGAAAGACAACCAACTTAGTTTTATGGACATTACTTTAATTAAACACGGGAATAAGATCCTCACTAAATTGTATAGGAAACCCATATCCACCGACAGACTCATACACTATAAATCAAACCATCCCATTTCACGAAAAATAGCCATCATAACAAATTATATCGACCGAAGCCTGAAACTGACATCACCCATTCTTAGACCACAAACATTAAAACAGACAAATACACTACTACAGAAAAATGGTTATCCTCAATTGATGATAAACCAAATAAAAAAAAAAGAAAACTTATGAATTATACAACACTGAACAAACAAACACCAAACATGAAAACAACAAAACATCCAAATACACAACACTGCCATACATACCCTCATTATCACAAGGAATAAGTCACATACTAAAACCATATGAAATAAAAATAGCCTACAAACCACAAAACCAGGTAAAACAAATTTACACAAAACTCAAAAGCAAAACACCTCTAATGGACAAGACACACACAGTATACAACATTGTCAAGAACTGAGGATAAGAATTTAGATAGTTTGTATAGTGGTGACTGAGTGTATGCTACAATGGGTCTGCTACAAAATGTGATGTGGCTACAAAATGTGATCAATAACCGTTCAGACGTGAATAATTTGAGCACCGTGTCAAATATTATAAAAGGCGCATAACGCGAAGACACGTGAAACGATTATGACTCGATACCTGTTTCGGATTCATAAACCAGTCGTTCACACGAGCTGGAACTTACCACAGCCAAAGAAAAGAAAACAAAACGATCCGTAGTGAGGTATTTTTAATATCAACCTTTGTATTGTGAACTAGTTTTAAATTATATTTTATCTTAAAGACTCTTGATGAAACTCTTGTAAAAGGCTCCAAAAATAGAGCCGAAACGTCGAGTAAATTAAATCCAACTTGATTAGTCATTTAATATCTGTTATACCACGAAAAATCCCAACAATCTATAATATACAGATACAAAACCAATCCAAATGAATATATATATATATATATATATATATATATATATATATATATATATATATATATATATATATATACAGTCGAACTTCGATAAATCGAACCATGACTTGCTACAAAAAAAATTCGAGTTATCAAGACTTCGAGTTATCAAATAAAATTCATAAGGTGTACTAATTGTAAATTTTTATGTCATTACATACATATATATATATATTTATAAAAATGCGTTAAATATTGTTAGTTGTGAAAAAATCAGTTATTTGACTCTGTCGGGTTGTTTTTTTATTGTGGCTTTCGAAGAAAGCTTCAATATTATTTAAGCCATGATAAGGAGCATCAGTTGTGTCCTCATTGGCTTTTAAATATGAACGTAATACAGTCAACGAATTTGCAACCATTTCATTTGAAGGTGATTGCTCCGGAGTTTTTTCCGAAACATCCTCCAAACAAACCATTTTTGCTATCATCTTGATCGTCAAGCTCTACAGTTATGGATTCAGACCTATAAAGGCCGACAATATCTTCATCTGTAGGAAACCCTGAAGTAATAATATCGTCGTCCACATACATAAAATCATTAAAGCTGCCACCTTCTGTGTTTCTGATATTATTCCAAGCTTCATATTCTAGTTGCAGTTGAATTTCTCCCTCATTTCTTTCTTGCAATTGTTCGCTCATGAAAATCAAAGGAATTTCATCTTCTTCCTCCCACTCGGCATATTCACCAAAACCAGCTTTTTTAAAGCAGTTAGCGATGGTCTCCGGTTTAACGTCGATATTCCAGGCGCAGTTTATTTCATCAACGCATGTTCATTTTTTTGTTTTCTTCAAATATTTTTATTGTTTTCCTCAAAATTCTCCGGCGATAATGGCATATTACATTTTGTATGACTCCTTGATCAAGAGGTTGTACCTTTGTCGTCATGTTCGGTGGAAAAAAAGCGAGTTTGATGAATTTCAATAAAGTTTTCAAAGTACGTTCCGAGGACATATTAAGAGCAATAAAATTATGGCAAGGGTTAAAACGAATAGAGTTTTTTGCACAGTCACACTGACATTCACACTAGTAACACAGAAACCAAACTACAATACATATGATCTCAATGCTAAAGATCGAACGACAGAAAGCGCGCGCACTCTGGGGAATCCCTGAATAATTCAACTTATCGAAGATGGCGTCAGATATTCTGTTCGAGTTATCAAGACATTCGAGTTACCGAAGTTCGAGTTACTAAGAGAGAATTGTATATTAATCTCACTCCTGAATCTATCTGCAAGCAATTTGATTCGAGTTATCAAAACTTCGAATTATCGAAGTTCGAGTTATAGAAGTTCGACTGTATATATATATATATATATATATATATATATATATATATATATATATATATATATATATATATATATATATATATATATATATATATTTATATATATATAATAATAATAATAATAATAATATTTATTAGCCCCAGAAAATTATCAATACAATACAGATAAAATTGAGACAAGTCAAGTTGAAATAGTTAATTCACTAAACACGGTAATCCATATACTCCTCGAAGTTATATGGCTCACAGATTAGCAAATGCATGTAAAGCCTCTTCTTGAATAGGCGATAGTCAACATTCTCCCTCAAATCAGCGGGAAGGCCATTAAACATCCTGATTGCCATATAATGAGTGTTCTTTTCTCTGAGTGATGTAGTGTGATGAGGGAAAAAGTAAGGAAAAGTTCGACGGGTGTCATTGACATTTCTGCAATCCTCAAAGTACTGTTTCTGCTTCCGAAAAAACAAAAGTAACCTGTATATGTATAGCCCATATAACGTAAGAATATTATTTCTCCTGAAGCAGCTTCGACATGTTTCTCTATAGCCAAGACGAAATACCAATCTCATCGTCCATTTTTGAGCGATAAAAATGCTTTCAGCATGAGAGGAACTACCCCAAAAAATGATTCCATAAGATAACAAAGATTGAAAATTGGCATAATATAATATTTTAAGAATATTCATGTTTACTTGATCTCTCAGCATGAATAAAGTGTATGAGACAGAGTTTAGTCTCTTCCTAAGCTGTTCAACATGAGGGCCCCATTTCAGGTGCATGTCAACAACAATTCCAAGAAACTTCACTTCTCCAGCAATCGGAATAGCGTTACTACCCTCCCCAACCATTTTTGGGAAATCATTAGTTTTAGAATCAAAAGCAAATAACACACTCTCAGTCTTCTGCAAGTTGACCATCAGCCCGCTGTCACGACACCAGCGCTTAACCTTATCCACCATAGTAGCCGAAGCCAGGACAGCAGAAGGAAGATTAGCAGACTTTATCAAGAAATTAGTGTCATCCGCATACATAATAGGTCTACACAAATCAAAAGAGCACAGTGTAGCCAAAGAATTTATGTAAACAACAAATAAGAGAGGTCCCAGTATACTCCCCTGCGGCACTCCCATTACAATATCTCTTTCATCAGAGGCGTACATAGTTCCATCCACTGTTTTGATGACTTTCTGTTTCCTATTGGTCAAGTAACTTCTCAGAAGATTCAGCTGATTGTCTCTAATTCCACAGATTTGTAGAGTCTCCAGTAATAGATTATGATCCACGCAGTCGAAAGCCTTCGAGAGATCAAAGAAGAGACCAATTGGGGATTTCCCCTTTTTCAAGAGCAACAATTATGGAGTTAGTTAATTCGAATAACGCAGTTTCAATATTTTTATGTTTTATAAAACCATGTTGATATTGAGTTATTATGTTAAATTTTATGAAAAAACTCAACAACCTATTTAATATAAGCTTTTATAAGTCTTTAGAGAAGGACGTCAGGATACTTATCGGTCTGTAGTATCCAATTTACATAGTATCTCCTTTCTTATATATATCGGATTAACTATAGCTAGTTTTTAAGTCATCTGGAAATACTCCCTCCTTGAAACATCGATCTATAATGTAAGTCAAAGGGCCATATATTATGTGAATAGACTTCTTGACAATATTCATAGAGATCACATCATGCCCGCATGCATTTTTATTTTTTAGGGATTTAACTGTAGAAATTATATCAGATTCAAGGATATCGAACATGAAGAAAGAATTCTTTTGCAGTTTGGTTTGTGTGACAGGTTTAGAGGAAGGTTTAGGCAAATTTTTACATAGTGTCGGTCCAATATCTGTAAAATAGTTATTAAAGTCATTCACCAAACATGCCAGATTTCCGTTTCCAAACAGGCGACTGTCATTCCTCGTTGAATGTTTAGTTAAGCTATTTATAACCTGCCATGCTGCTTTGGATTTATTCGGGGATCTGGAGATGTAGTTGTCAAAATTACTTTTTTTGGCATCTGAGATTGCAGAGTCATAGCGCGTTTTTGCCAGTATATAAGCGTTTTTATAAACAGGATTGGTATTTGAGATAACATATAGAATATCTAGTACATTTTTCAGTGATTTAATTTTGGCAGTCATCCTTAAAGTTCCCACAGAGATTCCCGTTCTATACAGCACCTTTGGAAAGCTGGTATCAAAAACCTCCTCAAAGCGGTCCTTGAAACAGTTCCATACCTGATTTAGGTCACCTGACATACCATAAATATTATCCCATTTTACTTCAGAAAGATTACCCAGGAACACATTGAGTGAAGCATCATTTATTTGCCTTTTCAAGACTTTCTTCGGATGAGAGAAATTTACAGCTCTGTAATTCATGAGAAATTTTAAAGCAGAATGGTCCGATATATGATTCTCAACAACTAACGAAGAACCACAAGTGTTAGTGAGGATATTGTCCAGACAAGCACCAGAGCTGGGACGAGTGGGACCCCTACAAGTAATATTAACATTATAATTTTCCAAAAGAGATAAGAAAGTCTGTGTTTCTCGAGTATTTGACATAATGTTAACGTTAAATATATATATATATATATATATATATATATATATATATATATATATATATATATATATATATATATATATAAATATATATATATATATATATATATATATATATATATATATTGTTTCGTATGGTATGTAGGTATAATAGAAAATTTGAACAATCGACTGTATTCAATTTAAGGAGAAACTGATTTCTTTAAACCCTGCACTGTGAGTTTATATGTAGGTTAATGTATTTAATATAAAGAAACAAAAAACACACCGTCATTCTCAGAGTTGTGTGACTATTTTTCAGATTGATTTTCCATACCTTCAATGAATCAATCTTTTTCTCTTCTCCAAAATAATTTTCCCTTATATTTCTATTCGTATATGCTTTAGAATTAAAATTTTTCACGCAATAACACTCTCTAGACTTGCTGATTATACGTTTTGCAAAAATAACACTTTCCATTATTCACCTTTTGCGACCTCATTATTTGCAATGAATCAAAAACTTGTCATGCAATTGACGTTGGAAATAAAAACTTCATCCATCTGGCCGTCAGAGTTCGCCAGCTGACATGTCAGATCCCAATATAGTCCACAATCTGAGAAATTTTGTGTTCATTCAATATTTTGTCTGGTAGTCGGCAGCTTATAGGATTTGTTCAGTAAAAATATAATAGTCAATAAAGAGCTGCAAGTTCAAATTGAATTTTTGCTAGATATTTCATTTCAATTCTTTCCAGCATCCATACGTTTATCCATCATGTTCGACATTCGGGTATGGCTATCCGCTCAATCAATAAATTTGATACCCTTAAGGTAGAAGCTGTAGAGTGTAGAGTACCAGCATTGAATATTCATGAATACTTCATGTTCTTTCTAATCTACATAACGTTATTTCGTAATTATTCCAACAGTGTTTCGAATCGAATGAAAATAGTAGTAATGAATTTTCATGAGAAATGGACCCGGAGGATGAAAATAGAGAAACAATTATCCCACAAAATTACCGAATGTATTTTATTTCTATTCTAGGTTTTATTCGGTGAAATAATACAAGCAAACGAAAAATAATATCGTCGGGAGATGTATTCGCCATCTAACGCAAAGCTAGTCATCATTCATATAATAAGGGGAGAATTAAATATGATAACATATTTTAGATTCCTTGGACTACGAGTTACCTAATATTGGGAAGAACGCATATTGTGTTCAGATATTTATTTACATAAAAAATACGAAATTTGTAGAAAGGAGTTCAATAAAGTATCAAATAACGAATTTGAATAATTTCCAGAATATGTGACGCAAATTAATATTCAAAAATTTTGATTAATTGGGAGCAACATTATTGTTTCTTCTGTTTCTTCATCAACCTAAAATTATGTAATGTAATGAAACTTAAAAAATTAAATATTAAATTGAATATGTTCTATTCTAAATAAATGATCATAAGGCCGATATCATAAAGAGATATATGTAGGTTTGTATTGCCAGGTATCTGACCAAACTAGTTAGTTAAGTATTTAGGTACGCTGGCTAGTATTTGGAAGGTCCTGGGTTCAAACCCTGGGACGACTGGTCTGCCATGAGTTTTTTAGAGGTTTCCTCGTGGCTTTAAGTAAGTCAGTGCTTGCATACTTACAAGGCGAACGCTGGGCCAGTATTATCTTCTGAACCTTACCCACACTTTCTACATTCTATAAATATCCTGTCTCATCCATCCTTGAGCACTTCTTCTGGCTGAATGAGTTCATCCCCATTACTCAAGTTGCCCGCCTCCCTGATACATATTTCAGGGAGGAATTAAACGTGTTGCATTTATCTTTTATACAGGTATCTGACAAGGCGACCACTTGGCGACGTTTCCACTACAATAACTACTATACCTTCGTCGATACCATATTTGGTTGCAAACTTCGTCGTCAACAAGTTGTTGTATGTGTATTTATTTAAAATGGTAGCTTCATATAAAAGAAACATCAGCAGATGTCTAATCACTGAAGCTTAGACAAAATCTTTAGAGTGGAGAAATAAGCAAGAGACCCCCAAAGATGACAACTATAGGTTGTTTCTACTGTCTTTGTGATCCACCCTAAAAATGGTAAATTACGAGTGTTTCATTCCTACCTCAAGTGTATCTGAGGTTTTCGGGCTTTGAGTTTTGGGGATGAACTCCTACAGCGAGATCATAGGATAGACTTGGATGTACAAGTGCATTAAGGATAGGTGAGACAGGATCTTCATGGAACAGAGGAAATGTGGGTAGAGCGCAGAGGATAAATACTGGTACAGCATTAGTCTTGTAAGTTTACAAGTAGTGACTTACTTTAAACCATGAGGAAACCTCTTTCATGGCAGACAAGGCGACCTGAACCAGGGGACTTCCGAATACCAGCCAGCTTATCTGAGTACATGTCTAACCAGAAGTTTCGGCACCTGTTTCTTGCAACATATGAATACCTAGGTAGCCATGGCTACGTTGTTGGCAAATTTGCAATGAAGTCGTATGATATCGGCCTGAAACTCGTGCTATCATTCAAGTAACACTATTTAATTAAAGAAACGGTGAGATCTAATTCGCATTCAATCACCAAATGTTACAATAGTCGATTAAAGTTGTAACCAGATTGAAAACGGCAAAAATACTTATCATCAATTATTATGTTGTTAGCCAGTTTGGTATTCTGTTCATATAATTCGTGAGCAAATAATTCGAAAAAAATTTCTTACGATTTATAGATAGGTATACTTAAATCTTTCATTATAAAATTTAAGTACATCAAAAGTATTAACAAGGAACGATAATTTATTGAATGGAAGAAAGTTTAAAAAATTTGCTTGAAAAATTAACAGTATAACAATATTCATGTCAAAATAGTCTACATGGATGAAAGATTACATTCCATAAGCGGTCATGAAACAACAAGAAAAATTTGCGTTACTTAATTTTCATTTCAGAACTTCCACAAAGAATTATTCAAACTGTAGTACTTATAATTTTCCATGTATCTTTGTTTTATAATGAAAAATAATAATACTAACAATATAATAATTCGAATAATTTACTAATCTCAAACTTTGGAGCATTTCTAATACTTGAAGAAAGTCTTACATGAATAAGTCGGTTCGGTATTAATTAATCCATTCTATAGACACCTTCAACTTTGTTGACTTATGTCCCAAGGAATTTTGCTTTGTTTAAAAATTATTAGTGAGACTTATTTTCTCAATCGGCAAACTTGTTCCTCTTAAAATATAAATCAAATCACGTAAAACACTCAAACTGCTATATTTACTCGACCTATAAGTTTTGGGCAATTATCCATCATAAAGAGTTTTCTAACTGGTCTGAAAATGTAGTAATCTATCTATTTATATCAATATTTCAATGATTATTTAATAAATTAATATAACAAACAGTATTAAAAAAATCTGGTGTACATAAATTCACTGTGATGCATTTTATATTGGTCACACTGGCACTGGTTGAAAAATCGGTACCAGATTGGAAGAACATAAAAAAAGTGCACATGTCAGAAGTGAAACTTCTTTGGCGAACTAATTTCTAAATCTCGTTTATATTTATACTAATTTAGAGCTTTAAATTTCCGAGACTTAGAGGGAAATTTAGAAAAGAGAATTTATGAAATATTTTCATTTTATATTTTATGAAAATATAGTATATTAAATTCTCAAACGACGAATGGCAATTTAAAATGCCATACGTTAATTGTAAACAGTAAAATTTCCTAACCTTCAAACGAGTTAGAAGATCTGCGTTTACTGTATAGACGTCATGCGACAGAATTGCCATCTAAAGTTTTAATATTTAACTACTAAACGAATACATCAATCAAGTTTGTATTTTTTTCTCGATTTCCCTGTCTCTCTCGCTCTCTCTCACTCGCTCTCTCCCTTTTCTCCATGAATATGTGCTTCATGCTACGTTCGCCTTTTCTCACTCTCTCTCTCAATCGGTCTCAATCGCTCTTTCCCTTTTCTTTAACAAAAACGTCCCACATTTCCTGGCGTTTCACCCATAAGAATTTTACCCTCATGCGCGCAAAAAGTTTCACTTCAAAAATCAATCAACCAAACTAAGAACGCCACATTAATTTCAAAACATTGCATGAAAAACAACGATTTTATAGATTTTAATAATCCGGAGTTATTGAATTTATTGAAAAACGGAAAGATGATGGACCATCTAGAACAGCGATAATCAAACTGTTGCATGCGGCCCGCCAGGTTTTGAAAGTGGCCCACCCGTTTTAACTCCAAATTCTATTAACCTATTAACTATTTAAATTTCCTAGGAAATAATAGGCGCAGTTTTTTTCTTTACGTCAAGAAATAATGCTGTTTTTACAGCAAAATGGTGTAAATTATCCTGAACTGCAAAATAAAAACACCACCATTTGTTAGCTTTTCTATGCGACATAACTGAGAAACTCACAGCCTTAATCGAAGCTGGCAATGTGAAAATAAAATAATTTCACAAATGGCAAATACAATATTTGCTTTCATTGAAAAATTAAGTATTTATTACGAAGAAATTCAAGACAAAGTACTTCAAAATTTTCGAACACATACACAGGACTGTATTGATATTTTCGAAGAAAACTGTTTGATAATTTCAAATTATATATCTGCACTATCAGACGAATTTGAAGGGAGATTTAAGAAAAATTAAAAATTTGCTACTGCTTGTAGAAAAATTAGGGTACCTAGAGCCGATAAGTATTTCATAATTGGCTTCAGTTTTGGATTGTAATTATGCAGACTTGTTTGACGAGTTCATTGAAATGAAGAATGATACAAAGTTATTTTTAAAGAAACGGGAGAGAAGATGGAGTAGGTACGCTAAATTGGACAATAGTGCCCGAACAATTTAAGACTGTGATAAAATGTGATCCAATTCTGCTTACGTTGTTTTGCATCGACATATCTTTGTGAATCATCTTATTCCAAAATTAAAAATGCTAAGAACGTATATAGAAACAGACTTAAGGATTCTCATTTCGATGACATTAAAATGTTCCCAATATAATAAATAAAGAATTAAACGTAATAGGTTTTTTACCAACACCTAAATAACAGATGTGATTTATGTAGGTAGCATGAAAACGAAACAACTAAAATCTGAAAGTAACCCAAGAAAAAAAACGTTTGAGTATGGCTGATCTAGAACATCTAGAGATTACGTCCAGGAAGTAACCCATCACTAATGACCAAATATCACCACTAATTAAAGCAGTGATATAAACAGAAGAATTGTTACATTTTCAAAACAGCGATGAAACGTTTGATAATCGGTTAATAGCTCAAAACATATATGTCGAGTAAATATAGGTAGCAAATTTGAAGTTTAACTTTATTTGATTTATATTTTTGAACAATGTTTTACCATGTATTAAGCTAGCAATCAATTGACGTTATTATCCCTTTCAGTGATAAAATTTCTCACCTAATACAAATATCTTAATTAATTGATTAAAATCTTATCACATTATTATTGGCAATTTTGTTGTATAAAATCTTGGAATATTTTCAGCTGTTTTATAACATCTCCCATACACGTTTCTTTGCCTCCTACGATTTCGCTGAGGTAAATCTCGAGAATATCCTCCTCCATAGCTTCAGCTTCTCTCTTCAAGGTGTACTGGGCATCAGTCAAACATTCCACGAATGAATCAGTTTTTTTACAGGAATCTAATATTCTCTTTCCAAATACATTGATAATATTGTTGTTCAGTAGTTGACAGTTGACGAAATCTGAATATTTTAATTTTTTCAGTCTGAAATAAATTTTAGGAAGGCATTTCAATTTTATATCTTTCAAAAAGCTGAACTTCTCAGAAAAGAAATTTTCGAGAAATATGTCGTGTACAACTTGAAGGTATTGGTTGATTACTGTATTGTCACCATCTAAAAATGAGTAGACTATTTTGTCGAATCCTCCTTCTGGCTCATTATCATCCGATAGTTTCATCGTCGAGATGCTTGAATTTTTCCCTGATTCATTCTCGGTAATGCACTGAAATGAATGAAAATATACTTCATTAACTCAACTAGAAAGCTAGGAAATATTTCAAAAAACTCAATACATAATAGATGCATAAGCTGATTCGGTAACTTCATATAGATCCAAAGTTTCGAATCAAAGGAAAATTTAACGAAAAAGATATTTAGAGTTCGAAATAAAGAAATCAAATCATGAGAAGTATACAAATTGACCATGGTCAATGCAATATATAACATGAAGTGAACAAGGAAAATTCTTCAAAAATTTAAAACTTTATCAAACGACTTTCTAAGGGAGCTGGTTATGTGTAATCCGCGACGCAAATTCCACATTCACAATCCACCACGATTTGTATTGGGGAACAATTAGAAATTGTTAAATTGTTAATTCACTCCGAGTCAAATAAGCTGCACTGATGAGATCGAAACAGCTGTATGCAGATTTTGAGACGGGTTGACTTGACGTTTTCTATATTTCACTTTTGGATTGTGAATATGGAATAGCATCGCGGATTTCATATATATATATATATATATATATATATATATATATATATATATATATATATATATATATATATATATATATATATATATAAATATATATACAGTGCGGAAAAAAAGTATGGACTTACCCTAATAATTTGGTAGCCTTCAGGTTTTATGGAAAACACTCGAACAGGTCGATTTAGTTTTTCTGTTTCCTACATTTTGACCAAATTATTCTGTTCTTTTAATGACATCTGTCAAAAATATGACGTCATCGACATTTTTCTTAAATGACAGTATATAGCATGAGATATATAATTTGAAAGCTCTTGCTTCACTCAGTATGCTCCTAAATTTTTGTGCGATTCTGCAGCTCCGTTTCAAAATGGCGATCGTCCAAAACTTCTATTATAATGCCATTAAGATATCGAATTTCAGGACAGAAATTGAATGATAAAGCCTTAGTACTGTCTGAGTATGATGATTGATTGTTTCTTTCTGATAAATCGAGAAAGAGTTATTCTTTTACTGGGAGTCAATTAAAAATAATTTTCACAATTGTACGGCCGCCATTTTGAAACGAAGCTACAGAATCGCATGAAAATCTAGGAACATACTGGGTGAAGCAAGAGCTTTCGAATGATATATCGCATGCTAAATACTGTCATTTAAGAAAAATGTCGATGACGTCATATTTTTGACAGATGTCATTAAAAGAACAAAATAATTTGGTCAAAATGTGGAAAACAGAAAAACTAAATCGACCTGTTCGAGCGTTTTCCATAAAACCTGAAGGCTACCAAATTATCAGGGTAAGTCCATACTTTTTTTCCACAGTATATATATATATATATATATATATATATATATATATATATATATATATATATATATATATCTAGTCGTGCATCGGAGTTGACACACACATTTGTTTTTTAAATTATTGAAGAATTATCCTTCTTCCTTTATGTACGAAATAAAGGTTTCTCAGTCAAAATGCTCTAATTATAAATGACAGAAAAAGATCCTGATGTATTTCATCGTTTTGAGCATTCAATCACAAGTTCATAGACACCCATGAAACTACGGTTCTGGGTACACACCCCTTGACATAGTTGTATACCCCTTGGCGTAGTTACATGCCTCTTTGATGAAGTGGCTCAGCCATTGTACCATTTTTTTCACGCACCTGTACTCTTACTCTCCAAAAATATATGAACAAATTTCAACTGTCCGTGTGACTAAGATACCGCCACTTTAAATGGGCATATCTTACTACGGGATTGTACAGTAACATAGGAACAAAGTACCAATTATCTAGGTTATGTTCTGACATAACTGTTTTACTGAGAAGTATACGTAAATGTAAATTTGTGTACCTTTAGCCGACCCAAGTCAACTGCCGGCCAAACGAACCTATTTCTGCTAATCTAGAGGCGGAGCCGGATGTAAAGATTACGAATCCTTCATGATAAAGTGTTATTATCTTGGAGAACCCCATGTAAGATAGAATGAAATTCGTGAGCAGCAGAGCTCCACCTCTAATTATATTTTGAAAAATCACGCTAAAATAGCAAACCGAAGAACTGTAGAAGAAAATTTATTTTATTACAAAAAAATTGCGAAGTGCATCGTTGTTGAGGAAAAGAGTTGAAGCCAACGATGGAACATACCTTAACATGAACTGAATCCACGTACTAAATTTCAACCCTCTATTGTAAAAAGAAATTCGCGAAGTGCATCGTGTACTGATTGAGAGGCAGGTCGGGATGCCATTTGAATGGAATAGTCCATGCGCGGTGCAGCAACACGACTGGGGAGAATGGTTGAAACTGCCAAAAGGCACTTCCTCAACATTAATTTAATCTACGTACCAAGTTTATGCCCTCTAACTCAATCTGCAGAGGCTGTAAATTTTGGCAAATTTTCAAAGACCACAACAAACATTAAATATCTACGTAAAAATGGCGGCGCTCGGAAAAATTTAACTTATTTTGATATTTTCGTTTTGCAACGATGCAACGAAATTTCAGCTCATTTGACTCGATGGGAGCCGCTGAAAATGCAATATACACTGGGATATATATATATATATATATATATATATATATATATATATATATATATATATATATATATATATATATATATACCTTGTAACATAAGACTACAAATCATCGATCAAGTCGATGTTACCGTAGAATAATATTTTTTACAAAATTAAATATGTGGGAACGCATTATTATAATGTGGAGTATATCAGCTTTTAAGATGTAATTTGACTTCATAGACGAATTTAATTTTTCTAGATTCTTAATTTTTTCAGGTAGGTTATTGAAAACTGTTACGGCCTGGTAGATCGGTGAATTATTTGCTTTATTCGTTCTTATATTGCCTAAGTTATAGTTATTCATTTGTCTAGTTCCATGATTGTGTATATTCAGTCTTTTTGTCAACTCAGTATTGGATTTAAGTAAGCCATGCTCAATTTTATATATCAGTTTGCACTGTTCAACCACTTTGGTGAGTTTCATGTTGGGTATCCCTAAGGTACTGTACAACTCAGTTGTTTGAGTATCATATGACAAGTTGTATAATGCCTTCAAAGCGCGATTCTGTATCCTTTGAAGTCTCAGTAGGTTGTTAACTGAAGTATTTGACCAAATTCTGATGGAATACACAAGCATAGAATGAATATTAGAATAGTAGATCGATATTCTTGCACTATTACTGAGATAGGGACTAACTCTTCTCAATGCTCCAACAAGTGGTGTAAGCTTGGCTGCCAAATAATCAATGTGTCCAGTCCACTCCAGTTTTGTGTCGATATTAAGCCCTAGGTATGCATGTTCACTTCTTTATTCAATTTTCATACCATTCATTCAGATGTTTAATGCTATTGTTTCTTTATTTTTCTGTTTAAATAGTAATGCTAAAGTTTTGTTTACATTCAGGATGAGTTTGTTAGAACTTAGGCAGTCCTGAAACCTTCTCAGGTCAGCCGCGATAATTTGCTGCAAGATTTCTATATCTGTACCCTCATAGAACAATGCAGTGTCATCGGCAAACATGTAGTATAGAGCCACCAACTCCGCCGTTTTGAGATCTTCTACGTATGAGAGATACAGTAGCGGTCCTATTACCGAACTTTGACACATCTACCTCCGAGCTTATTGCAGATCCTATGTATGTGTGATGTTATCTTTCTTTTATATATATATATATATATATATATATATATATATGTACCTACACATATATATATATATATATATATATATATATATATATATATATATATATATATATATATATATATATATATATATATATATATATATATATTTATATCAGACATGAAAAATATATTTTGACAATTGTGGTCTTGGAGGTCCAAAACGGATAAAAAGCTACTCCGGCACCTGAGTGGGAATGGTTTTGCAAAGATCTATCTACTGTTGTGTATACAGTTAGAATTCTCAGCTTCTACAAGCCAGACGAAATCGATTATTGAGATTTACTCAGAAAATTCACTTCTCGATAACGCTGGAGTATAATACAGAATTCAATGATTCCAATATTGACAACGTTTCTGTATTTTGCAATGGTACTTCAGATGAAAAGTTGATTCGAACAAAAGAAACAGCCCACTTTCAAACCATCTTGATAATACACGAACTTTCCATTCGAAGGAGACATATGAATCTTTATCTGGATTGACTGAAACATCTCGAATATATTCATTTCATGATGTGATAGCAGATAATCGGGATACTTCTATACGGCATCAGCACTTTTATGTTGCTTATTCAGCTCGCTCAATGATGACCACTCGTCCGTTCTTTTGAAATCGTGCATTGGATTCAAACCGGCTATTCGACAGCA
This sequence comes from Cynegetis impunctata, assembly GCA_030704885.1. Taxonomy (NCBI): domain Eukaryota; kingdom Metazoa; phylum Arthropoda; class Insecta; order Coleoptera; family Coccinellidae; genus Cynegetis; species Cynegetis impunctata. The sequence goes on from JARQZK010000730.1 coordinate 1,397,513, forward strand.
GGCATATCCCTTAGATGAATGGAACACTATTTTAGACCCCTCAAGACCTTTGAAGTCCTAAAGACATGGATGAAACTTTTTCGTATCGTATCTTAGTCGTGATGCTAGAACAATCGCAGTCATTGATATCGTTTGATTCAGAATGGACCATCAAAGACAATACATATTCAAAAATTATGTAATTTAGTACATATAAGTTTACATACGAAAACTAACTTCATGAAGTCGCACGCAAAGTGACAGTATTGTCGAAGAGTTGCTTCCAATAATGAGTTGTATAAAAAAGTATTTAGGCAAAAATTTATAAACATTCAAAACTTGAATGATTGTTGCTTTGTCCGATTTCCATAAAATATCTTCTTATGGTGAAAACTTCGATACTATGAAGGCAAAAATTCTTAGCTGAAGTCTCTACTTGAAATTGCAAATAAGTCATTATAACTGGAAGTAAATCTTTGCGAATAGTTGAAGAAGGTGTACTTTCCATGGTATTACTTTGACGGAACCAGTAATCATTGATTTCACACACAAAAAGGCATTTCTTGAAAGTATTCTGCAGAATCAGCCGAAAATTTCTTGAATGTTTTCATTATTTTGTTGGTTCAGCGATTTCATTTTCAGTTATCGATTACTATCATTTCTCTCCACTGCCAAGTTTTATAACATATTGATGTTCTCCTTTACAAACCAATTACTTTATCGAGTAACATACTAACATAGCCACTAGACTGAAAGAACAGCTGGATTACTCCCACCATAAAAGCCACATATGGAAAGTCCAAACTACATCGGTTGTAAAAGAGCTCCAAAGAACCTCATATATTCTGCTCCATAAATTGGGTTCAATATTCATTCAGTGAATGAATCTTAAATAGATATATAACGTATAATAGAGGTACAAAAATTAACGTATTTGTATGTGTATATATATATATATATATATATATATATACATATATATATATATATATATATATATATATATATATATATTTATATATATATATATATATATATATATATATATATAATATATATATATATATATATATATATATATATATATATATATATATATATATATATATATATATATATATTTATATATATATATATATATATATATATATATATATACATATATATATACAGGGTATCCTAATTGCCATGGGCCACTATTGCTATCTCGGTAATAATAAGAACTACAAACTGGTCAAATTAGACAAAATGTGCAGTTTTTGGAGGACATTGAAAATCTAGTTTCATATTTGAAAAAAAAAATTTAATCTCGAGCTACGGGGGTTTTTCGAAAAATTGGTCGAAACTATTTGATCGCATATCTCAAAAAGTATAAGTTTTACAAAAAATTAGTGAAGGAAAAAATTATGCATTTTTTTTTATTATATAAAAATCAAATTTTCTTAATTTAATGTCTTGCAGCTCTCTTTAAGAAGATAATAAAAATATTGAAAGCTCGAGAAAAAAGAGAAAAGAGTATATCCTTTCATTCTTTTAGTGCTCCTATTCCAGTTAAATTAATTCCTGTATTTACCAATATCCCGCAGACTTTATATATATATATATATATATATATATATATATATATATATATATATATATATATATATATAAATTATGTATATATAAATATATATTATATATATATATATATATATATTTATATATATATATATTTATATATATATATTACTCTCTGAATGAAAAGAATAATATTACAGTTTACTTACTACACATATGAAGAATATAACTAAAACAACTTTATGCGTTTTGTCGGACGCCATTACTTCTGTTATAATCATACTTAAATAAATATCAACAATAAATAATAACCGGTCATGGATATCATTATGTGAAAACGTTTATTTCGTTGAATATCGCATTGGTAATTAAGTAATGCACCTAACTCATATTGATAAGAATAGAAAATTGTCTGCTTCAAAACTTTTCAAATAAATACGAATACGACACTCACTTGGTCTTTTACTGATAAATGGTTCTAAACATGACAATATAAAATAACAGAGTGAAAAATTCCATCTTAGAAACATATCTGTTTTTTTTTTGTTCTTGAAGGTTAAACTCAAATTGTATTGCAAATCTAATTTTATTTTTTATCTATTTATATATATATATATATATATATATATATATATATATATAGTATCTATAATTCAGATGACGTTGCATCCATCTACGATAAAAAAACAAAATGAAAAACAAAATTGAAACAGCGCTAAAATTGACATGTATGTATTCATTCGAATCCTCAAAAATATGTAAAAATATTAAGGGTGTTCCATTTAATTTTTTATATTGTTTTCAGTAAAACTGGAAGTGAGACATACTGATTTCGTATGTCAAAAAATTTGAATTTATGTCTGAGATGAATTTCAATATAATCGAAGAAATCATTAAAAAGTTATAGGGGTGGCTCAACACTCATTTACACCCGGTATATTTATATATATATATATATATATATATATATATATATATATATATATATATATATATATATATATATATATATATCTATATATATATATATCTATATATATATATATATATATATATATATATATATATATATATATATATATAATATATATATATATATATATATATATATATATATATATATATAATTATATATATATATATAAACATACATATATATATACACATATATATATATATATATATATATATATATATATATATATATATATATTCAAAAAGCGGAATCCTAAGACATTTCTTCAGAAAGTCTAAATTAATCAAACAAATCCTCTAATAGAGCTACCTGCATGAGTCTTGACGGCAACGACATTCTCACCCATCCTTAAGCGATTTATGTTGGAAACATCAAATTGTCCACGATAGAAACAATAGACAGCTGTTTCCGCTTTTTTCAGTCCGCTTCTGTATTGTCGATCTACCGAATATGGTAGGTAACCATCCAGATCTTTCACTGGAACCTAACAACTCCGAAAACGAGACCGTGACATGTAATTTCCCTACAGCGTCATCTGTCTGTTTTGCTCTTCAACGATCTCATAAGTAGTGCCTTGTCTATCGACCGAGTGGGCAACAACATAGAATACCCATAAGCACCTCATATAGCTTCTAAGGAGAGTACTCATGACATCCTAACAAATCACAGCTCCATCTTTCGGAAACCGTTGAACTATATACTTCAGGTCAAACTGAAACGCCAATCATCGAAAACTCATTTCATAATACATTTATAGATGGACACCGTATATATATATGGTAATTATTTACACTTGCGTAGAACTCTTGAAATTTCATAAAATTTTGGTTACTTACTATTTTTGGGCTGAAAAAGACGAATCTAATATCAGAAAATCCGGGAAATCAACTATTTCCACATTTTCACCTTCGAAAAATTTCTAAGGAAATGTCAACATAGCGCCATCATAATGGATGTCGTTCAGTATTGCAGTAATGCCAACCTACAATAAGGAACTACGAAATAACTCTAATTTACATAAAATTTTCGTTTTACTCACTCATTTTGGGCCGAAATTGACGAAATTGAGCATGAAAAGAATGAAAGCAGAAAAAACTAAGGTATTTATCGATAATTCAACAGACTGCCCCGATTTACTTGAAATTTTTCGGATTATAGCTTATTTTTTCCTGAAAAGGCCGAATATGAAGTCAGATTTTGTTGCTGGGTCATCTTTTTTTTTCAAAAACTTGAGCTGACCTGACTTTCTAACCTTACTAACCTAACCTCCGAGTTCATAAAAGTATAGAATTCATGAAATAGACAATGTTCTTGATAATAAAATTCATCTATTTCATGAATTCTATGCTTTTATGAACTCGGAGGTTAGGTTAGTAACGTTAGAAAAAGTCAGGTCAGCTCAAGTTTTTGAAAAAAAAAAAGATGACCCAGCGACAAAATCTGATTTTGTCGCTGGGTCATCTTTTTTTCAAAAACTTGAGCTGATCTGACTTTTTCTAACCTGACTAACCTAACCTCCGAGTTCATAAAAGTATAGAATTCATGAAATAGTCAATGTTTTAGATAATAAAATTCATCTATTTCATGTTTATGAACTCGGAGGTTAGGTTAGTAAGGTTAGAAAAAGTCAGGTCAGCTCATGTTTTTGAAAAAAAAAAAGATGTCCCAGCGACACAATCTAAATCCGGGCAGTCTGTCAAATACACGATCAAAACCATAGTTTTTTCTGCTTTCACTCTTTTCAGGCTCAATTTCGTCAATTTCGGCCCAAAATGAGTGAGTACAACGAAAATTTTATGTAAATTAGAGTTATTTCGTAGATCCTTATTGCAGGTTGGCATTACTGTAATACTGCACGACATCCATTATGGTGGCGCTATGTTGACATTTCCTTAGAAATTTTTCGAAGGTGAAAATGTGGAAATGGTTGATTTCCCGGATTTTCTGATATTAGATTCGTCTTTTTCAGCCCAAAAATAGTAAGTAACCAAAATTTTATGAATTTTCAAGAGTACTACGTAAGTGTAAATAATTACCATATATATATATATACATATATAAATATATATATATATATATATATATGTATATAAATATATATATATATGTATATAATATATATATATATATATATATGTATATAAATATATATATATATATATATATATATATATTCCAATGAGTGAATAATTCACAAAGGAGGTCTACTCATAGGAAAAATATTATCTCAGCTTCCATCTGGACGACTACCTGGTAGAAAAGGACTACTTATAAAATAAATTTGAGAAGTATCGATCAGTCAGTTAGTTCCCTCAGTTACAGCAGTTTATAAAAGTTTTCAGGTTCGTGAACTCCATTATTTCAGTTTTATGTTCATTCACATTTTTACTATTAGGAAAGGTGGCGTGTTTCCCAAGTAGGAAAAACTCGACCTTTTGACAAAACAATGTGCAAAAGCTTTATGTGTTATTTT
>JARQZK010000730.1:1407500-1440000 GCA_030704885.1 Cynegetis impunctata
AGACAAATGCTTTAGTGGGCTCAATATCATGAGAAGTTTATCACACCGACAATGGGGAAGTGGAGAGGAAATTCTGCTAAGGGTCTACAGATCTATTATTTGATCTAGGATGGATTATGGTTGTATTCTCTACATGTCAGGCACTTAAACAGATCTACGGCTCCTCAACACAGTACAAAATTCTGCACTACGTAGTTGTCTAGGTGCTTTTCGATCGAGTCCTGTGGAAAGTTTATGTTGCGAAGCCAACGAGCCACCTCTCTGGCTTAGAAGGCAACAACTCATGCTGTCATTCTGCTCCAGAGTCTCTGCGAACGCATCAAATCCAGCGCACAAGATTATTACCAAGAAGTTCACAAACGTAGATACATCAAAAAAAAATTAAACCAATCACGTACACTCTAGCGCCTTTTCTCGGCGATATATAAAAATTTTTGAAATTATGCTTATAGTGGCAGTGTCATGAGTTTTTTTGGCACACACAAGGACTAAAAACTATTGAAATGCGTTTACAAATGATGAAGCTGTTGATATTATTGCGTTATTGCGTTAACTCGTAAAAATTCTCGCATGGCGTAAACGCCGATTTGGATAGAGAGCTCTGTATACTTTTTTGGCCAATGCAGCATTTTGATGATTTTAAAAATATACCGCAATGATATCAACAGCTTCATCGTTTGTAAAAGGCATTTCAATCGTCTTCAATCCTTACCTACTTGTGTGTGCCACAAAAACTCATTACACTGCCACTATAAGTATTAATTTAATATTGTTGACAAGTTGATTTAAGGCATATGTAGTCTGACTACCTTGCACTTGCATTTTTATTACATTGATTATTATGCTCCTACACGTTTTTTTTAAATTTTTTTAACTAACAATACTTTCATTTAAAAATCATAAAATAATGAAATTTTATAAATGATTCTTGGAAAAAGACAGATAAATCAAAATGAATATCGGTGTAATGGTGTCTGCTTAGAAATATATGATAACAAAATTTTCTTTCTTCGATATTTTAGGCTAGGAATAAGATATCGATACGGTTTTCACTAGCCTATTTTGGCATCATTACACTACATTTTAATGATAAAATAGTCAGGTTATTGTATTTGATTTGTCAGAAAAATTGGCAATTATATCAAAAACGCTCTCTAACGGCATCACTAAAAATTTGACATATCACAGATAAACTGGTTTTGATGTAACAAGAAATGCTTTTTTCAACGAGATCAACTCTGTCGAAATCCGTTCAGAGTTACAGCTATTTATTCAAAAAAACATTGTATCACCCCTCACTACCTCATTTCAATAGATACGTCAAAAAGTGTTGAATAAAAATTACTCGAATAAAGCTAAGCTTAAGAAAGGAAATAGTTTTGTGATACATTTACTAGGTGTATTTCAGAGAAAAATCACTTTTAAGATATTAGATGGCGGTCACGCCCCTTGGCGACCATCTTAGAAACCTGAAAATAATTTTCAAGATTTTCTTTTGGCCACTTTAGTTATAATATTTTTTACCGCAAGTCTCTATTACCAATAGTTTACGAGATACAGCACTTTGCATCCTTATCTGGCCACCTTGTACATATAAAAACAGCTAAAAATAGAAAATAAATCCTCAATTTCGTACTTAAAATAAATTTCGATCTAAATATTCCTTTGATCAAAAATTAGTGATTTATATGCACAGCAGGAAGCTCTGCGTCTGCTTTATGCATTTGAAATTCGCACCAGAAAAGAATGACGTTATTTTACGTAGTCTGATCAATAAAAATATATAGAAAAATAAGATCAGTGGAATGCAGGTACCTTTCGAGAATTGTTGAACATCTTGAAATATTGCATTAACTGATATGAATTCGGAATTACCTTCATTCACTTGTGAAAATATTTTTTAATGAATAATTCATGAAATGCGATCCGGAGACTTTATTTGTGCGATGATATGATAACAGCGTATTTACAATTTCCTTCGTTTATTTGATTGAAGCTCAACTAAAAGATAATAAAAGATAATAGAATACAAATAATCGATCTGTACTGTATGATATTAGATAGTGTTTTTTCATTCTGTGAATTAGAATACTACAACATAATGATTGTATTTAACAGTGTAATTCTGATTATCTATCAATTAGTTGTAGTTCGAAAATTGAACGCTGTTTCTCAGTATGGATTTGTTCATTGTATTTATATCGGATAATATTTTTCAGAAAAACAAAGAGCTGATGAGCGAATTGATTTCCAGTTGTAAGCTGAAAAATGGTGAGTATGAAATTTTCGTATGAATCGGATAGTCAATTAGACATAAAGATGTTGGAATTATTGTTCTCAACGATCATCACAGAATTCGCCAATTCTGATATCAAATTTGATTATAGAATGTTGGAATTCTCTCTCTTGAGATTGAAGAAATATTCTGCAACACCTCTGCCCCCATGCAATTTAAATGTATTTGCTTTCTTTCCCTTGTAATAGAAGTAAGTGTCAAAATTATTGCTGTCACGTTTTAATTCAAAAATATAATAAGTAGCATGAATTTATTCAGTGATTCAGAATCAGAGTGTGAAAATACACTACCTGAAATTACAGAGAGTGCTAATAATATACTGGAGAGTACTACCAAAAAAATCAAAGAATGAATATGAAAAATATTACAAACTGTTCATGGATTGGAAACAAACTAAGAAAACGGATTCCTTTTCCGCAAATATTTTGATTGCGTTTTTTGTAAAAATATATTTAAAATTTTTGATCGTGGAGAAAGTATAGTCTGCTACTCGGTTAGAATGAAAATTCGTGATGCTCGTGGTTCCTCACGCTCGCCTTCGGCTCGCGCTCGGAACTTTTCCACTCGCATCGAATTTTCATTCTAACCTTGTTACAGAATATACTATTTCATTATCCCTCTTTTCGTATTAATAGGATAGTCGATTAGACCTTAGCAGCGATACTCAAACTGCGGCTCGCCAGGCTTTCGAAAGTGGCCCACCCGTTTCAACTTCAAATTCTATTAACCTATCAACTATTTAAATTTCCGAGGAAATAATAGGCGCAGTTTTTTTCTTTACGTCAAGAAATAATGCTGTTTTTACAGCAAAATGATAAAAATTATCCTGAACTGCAAAATAACAACACCACCATTTGTTAGCTTTTCTATGCGACATAACTGAGAAACTCACAGCCTAGATCGAAGCTTGCAAGGTGAAAACAAAATAATTTCACAAATGGCAAATACAATATTTGCATTCCTAGAAAAACTGAGTATTTATTACGAAGAAATTCAAAAGAAAGTAATTCAATACATTTCACTTACAAGTGTTACACAGGATTGATATTTTCGAAGAAAACTGTTTCAATATATCTGCACTATCAGACGAATTTAATGGGAGATTTAAGAAAAATTAAAAGTTTGCTACTGCTTCTAGAAAAATTATGGTACCCAGAACCGATAAGTATTTCACAATTGGCTTCAGTTTTGGATTGTAATTATGCAGACTTGTTTGACGAGTTCATTGAAATGAAGAATTATACAAATTTATTTATAAAGAGACGAGAGAGAAGAAGTAGTACGCTGAATTTTGGACAATAGTGCCCGAACAATTTAAGACTGTGAAAAAATGTGATCCAATCTGCTTACGTTGTTTTGCGTCAACATATCTTTGTGAATCATCTTATTCCAAAATGAAATATGCAAAGAACGTATATAGAAACCGACTTACGGATTCTCTTTTCGATGACATTAAAATGTTCCCAATATAATAAATAAACAATTGAACGTAATAGGTTTTTTACCAATACCTAAATAACAGATGTGATTTATGTAGGTAGCGGCCCGCACGACACAACTTAAATCTGAAAGTGGCCCAAGAAAAAAAAAGTTTGAGTATGGCTGCCTTAGGCTGTTGGAAATAATTTCTCAATATCCCTCTCGTATACGGTTTTATACACGTACATATTCCTGCCATGTTGGTTTTTACATACTCCATAATAATGATGTTTATCATGGAATTGTCAAACGCATAAGCGCTGAACACCAGAACGTCTGCTGTTTTTATAGGCAAAAAAGGAACTCCTGACGAAATTAGAACCAATTAACTCCGAGTGAAATGACCGTCCTATCATAACGTAAATATTCAATAAATTGAATATTTCTGATATCTATATATATGAATACTTGAAGAGAAAAGTTTTAAGTGTGATATTTGGCATAATTAAAATTGAAAAAGCTTAAGTTTATATATAACTGGGCTTTCCGGTCACGTATTTCTGCAACTCAGTTATATATATATATATATATATATATATATATATATATATATATATATATATATATATATATATATATAATATATATATATATATATATATATATATGTATATATATATATATATGAATATATATATATATATATATATACATATATATGAATATATATATATATATATAATATATGTATATATATATTTCAAAACTTTTGAAATATTGAAATTTCTTTGACATTTATTGATTCGAAAAAAAATTTTCAAATAAATATATATATATATATATATATATATATATTTGTGTACCTCGGAAACTGCTATAACCAGTTGGACGAAATCTTGTATCCTGATAGGGCATTGCTTTTTAAGTTTACATAAATATAGTTGTATTTCTTATAAAATCTTACACACAAAAAAACTATTTATCAAAGCCCCCTGTCCGCTCTCATGCTAACAATTTCATTTAACACCATCTCGTAAATTTCCGTGGAACTCAAATCATTTGACTTCAATTTACGTTCGTATCTAATTATTTTCTTCGAACAAAACACGACTTTTCAAAATAAATAAATAAATAAATGAGCTCGGTTGCCCAGTTACTTTATTATTATTTGTACATGCTCGGAGTTGACGTAGTAGAACTAAATTCGATAATAAACTTATAATTGATTAGGGATTTTGGCCAGTCGAGATTAGCGGCGCCTTTTTTCCCTAATTGCTGGAGCGGGGATGAGGAAAAAGGCCGCCAGAATCGTGGCTCACAGAGCGGTTTCGGACATATGAAAACGGGCGTAATAGTTGTTCCCGTTCCGTTCGAACAAAAGGTGAGCGAGAATCGTGCTTCGCATTTTGAGTCAAAAATACGCGTATCAGAGATGCTTTTGGGCGAAATTTCCATCAAAAATCGACCGTGGAAGGTAATTTTCTTAGCCGTGGTAGATTCCTTTCTCCAACGCGAATACGCAATACTCCTCAAATAACTTTCAGATCTTAAAATTTAATTAATTTCATTTATATACCTATGAACTTCGCTAGTACTAAAACTGGCATCGAATGCATAAAATATAATAAATATATAAAAAGTGTCCCTAATAGAAGTTTCCACCCGATTATTCTGTTTAATATAAAACTTTCAAAAGTTCCATGAACAATTTTTAATTTTTATTTTAAGATCGATTTACGTTATAACTTGTTCTGTAGATGCCTTCCCTCAATAGATTTAGGTCTCAAATTAAAAATTTTGAATTGCACTATAAGGCATGTAAAACATAGTATGAAAGCTTATTTTAAACAAACTCTGAATTCATTTAAAAAAAAATTGAAATCTCACTATACTTCTCAAGGAAAGAAATTATGAATTCGCAATTTTGTATTTTAAATTGTTTCATCATGATAAGTAAAGTCTGTTATTTACAGAAGAGATATCCATACATCATTATCATAATGAAAAAGTTTCATCATGAAAAATAATAAATTAAACTTAAGGAATGAGGTCACACACAATATAATGTTTCTTTTTCCTGAAAACGAATCCGGGGAATATAATAATTGGTTTTAATGAATTCATAGTCAATATCAAAAAGAGAGCTTTCATACATAATTCATGCATTATTATTTCATTTGAAATTTTAAATTTACCTACAAAAATGGTAATTCGACTTTTTTGATAAATTTTCTGGAAACATATAAAATGAATTCTCGTCTAAAGTTTGATCTGAGTACCACACATATATGCATATATATATATATATATATATATATATATATATATATATATATATATATATATACATATATGTATATATATATATATATATATATATACATATATAGACTTGCTGACCCAGCAAACGTCGTTTTGCTATATAAATTATTTTTAACTATCTATCTTTCTATCTATTCATCTATCTTTCGATATATCTCTATCTATCCAACTAACTAGTTATCTATCTATCTATCTTTCTATATCTATCTATCTAACTATCTATCTATCATTATATCTATCTATCAATCTATATGACCCGGCAAACGTTGTTTAAGTTATTAAAATGGCTATTAAAAAATATGGGTTGTTGATAGAAGGGTGAAAATTTAGAGTTGTATGCATTTTTCAATGCAACATAATAAAAAAATTAAAATAAAAAATTTTGACCAAAAAATTTATAAAAATGTTTGGAGTGGAAATAACAGATTTGAATGTTAATATTGGACTGAATAGCACGTAATAAATAACAAAGAACGGCCACAGCCGAAAAATTTCAGTGAAATATAGTCTTTTTCTATTCAAATTTTTTCAAATCAATAAATGTCAAAATCGAGTTTTTTGAGATTCAACAAGCCTGTGATTGCTAATAATTATCAAGAGATTAGAAATAGTTCACAGGCAACAACAATTCGAATGAATAATATATATATATATATATATATATATATATATATATATATATATATATATATATATATATATATATATATATATATGTATATTTATATTATATATATATATATATATGTATATTATATTTATATATATATATATATATATATATATATATATATTATATATATATATATATATACTCGTATATATATATATATATATATATATATATATATATATATATATATATATATATATATACTGTGGCGGTGGCATTCTCGAGTTCCTTTACCGAATTGGGAATAAATTATTTAATTAAAAACTCACAGAAAAATGAGGTTTATAATAAATAAAATTTTCTGATAAAAATAAAATTCATGAGTCAAAAGAAGTTAATAATAAATGGTAAAGACAATAATTTAATAGAGGATAATCATTCATGAGGACATGGCAAATACTGAAAAGTGACAAAGGCAGTATTAACAAGGATTCTCAAACCTGGCCATTTCGTTTCGATGGGCCTGGGTCAAAATTTACGAGTAGTACTTTATTGATAAATGGTTTCAGATTGGTTTTTGTGCCGAATTGATCGGCTATTCATATGAAATGTTCACGTGACTTATTGTCGCGCGTGACAGTGTAAAAAAGCTGAAATACATTTCCAACGGATGTTTGGGATACTGTTGAAACTAATGCAACACGCAATGATTGATTAAACTTAATAAAAAAAATGTATTCATAATATTTGGAATTTTTTTCAGTAGTTGACAATATGAATCTTTTTTATTATGATATTGTGCGTTGATCGATGAATATAAAAAAGTGCGTGCATACAAAGTACACATGTCATAAGTGAAACTTCTTTGTCAAACTAGTTTTCAAATCCCTTTTCTCTAAAATTAAAATTTAGGAAAGAGAATTTATGAAATATTTTTATTTTATATTTTATGAAAAATAGTAAGTATATCAAATTCTCAAATGGCCAGTGGCAAATTTGAATGCCACATGTTTTTAAATTGTAAATTAGCAAAAAGATAACGAATATATTACTTTCTCTGAACAACTTCTTAGTACAGAATGATTTACAAATTTATCACAAAATGTTTATAATGTAAATAAATGAAAAAGATCAGCGTTTACATTAGTACAAGACGTTATGCGAGAGAATTGTTCTAATATTTAATTACTAGAAGAATACATCAACAAATAGTGTGTATTTTTTCTCGATCTCCCTTTCTCTCTCGCTCTCTCCCTCCTCTCGCTTCATGCTACATTCGCCCTTTTTCACTCTCTCTCTCTCTCAATCGGTCCCAATCTCTTTCTCCTTCTTCTTGAACGAAAACGTCCTACATCCGTTTCATCCGTAAGAGTTTCACTTCAATAATATAGGTCAGGGGTGCTCAGACTTAGAGTGCTGGCGATCTACCACAAAATATTTAGGTGAAAAGCGATCGACCAACTTAATGTTACTAAAAAAGAAACAAATACATTTGCAAGAATATGATTTATTTTGCACTTCAAAACACTGTGCTGACACGTTATCAGGGGAAAGGGGGGTGTTTGGCGGTGTTACCACGCCCTCGCGATCGACTCTGAAAGGTTCCGCGATCAACCGGTCGATCGCGATCGACCGTTTGAGCACCCCTGATATAGGTATTCAAAATACGTCTATTAAGCTGGAAGAGCAAAGTCAGCAGAATCGTAAATCGATACATGGAACATTAAAGGCTCATTAAAGGCTAATTAAATGCCGGGAGAAAAAATTTTAGGCTCTGCGAATTTTCGCGAAAATGACTGTTCTGCTGGCTTTAACTTAAGCCAGCAGAACACGAGCTACAGAGTGACTAAAACGATGAAATAGCAATTTAAATTGCCCAGACATTTAGGGCTCATTGAAGGCTCTGCGAATACTCCAGATGCGAACTTCAGGCTCAAGCGCTTTTTTTGCGAAAATGCGAAAAGTCACCGCCCGTGAGCGCGGTCGACCGAGCATGCTGGAAAAACGTTCAATTCGGTGAAAATAAGTGTTCCTAATGTGCAGTCGTGGTGCCAACATTCCAGGCTACTTGAATGTTGGAAGTGGAAATTTTGGGCTCTGCGAATTTTCGCGAAAATGACTGTTCTGCTGGCTTTAACTTAAGCCAGCAGAACACGAGCTAAAAAGTGACTAAAACGATAAAAAATTGCAATTTAAATTGCCCAGACATTAAAGGCTCATTTGAGGCTCTGCTAATTCACCAGTTGCGAATTTCAGGCTAGAGCGCTTTTTTTGCGAAAATGCGAAAAGTCACCGCTCGCGCTCGAGCGCGGTCAATTTGTTTACAACAATCAGGAAAATGGGTTGAATTCGACGACCTTTGTGACAAAGAAAAATCAAGGCGGAAGTAGTCTACGTGTTGCCCAAATTTGTTGGTATTCAAAAAGGTACTCTAAAAGAACACGTTCCAGACAAATTTTTGAACATTTTTCGAATCACCTAGTTATTTCAACGTAAAACCGGAAAGTGCAATTATCAGATTTTACTGTTGGTATAAAACAATTTCGTTTTCTTTTTAGTAATTATTGGTAATACCAACATGATTGTAATTATCGAACCTTGATTTGGGCATTCTGGCGGACATTCGATCACGAGCAATATTGTACCACGAAAATTCACATAATGAAGCATGAAAAATTTTATACGAGAAATTTCATCAGTTGAACATAATTAGTCCTTTTATATTTTAACTACATACGAACGATCTCTTTACAAAATGTTTGTAGAGCTCAAATGTAATAATTTTGAAAAAAGCAGTATAACGACGGAATCAGACAGTAAAAGCAATAAAAAAAATTCTTTATCGATAGATCTTGAGCATGGTATTTTTAATGCGCGTATAGATAGATTGCTAACTTATGTCCAATGTAAATTAAGAAAAAACAAGTCGCAATATCTAAATCATCAAATGAGTTCAATACACGTTGCTATTTCTATTTCTACAAAGGTATTTTGATAAAATAATAAAATGAATTTGTAACAAGCCATGTGATTTTACAGAACATTGCAAAAAGTGACTATCATCCATACATGTGGTGAACTGCTGTCAGTTCAATTATTTCTACTCAATCCAAGGTCATCATTCGCGGAGCCCAAAATTTCCACTTCCAACATTCAAGTAACCTGGAATGTTGGCACCACGACTGCACATTCGGAACACTTATTTTCACCGAATTGAACGTTTTTCCAGCATGCTCGGCAGACCGCGCTCACGCGCGGTGACTTTTCGCATTTTCGCAAAAAAAGCGCTCGAGCCTGAAATTCGCAACTGGTGAATTAGCAGAGCCTCAATTGAGCCTTTAATGTATGGGCAATTTAAATTGCAATTTTTTATCGTTTTAGTCACTTTTTAGCTCGTGTTCTGCTGGCTTAAGTTAAAGCCAGCAGAACAGTCATTTTCGCGAAAATTCGCAGAGCCCAAAATTTCCACTTCCAACATTCAAGTAGCCTGGAATGTTGGCACCACGACTGCACTTATTTTCACCGAATTGAACGTTTTTCCAGCATGCTCGGTCGACCGCGCTCACGGGCGGTGACTTTTCGCATTTTCGCAAAAAAAGCGCTTGAGCCTGAAGTTCGCATCTGGTGTATTCGCAGAGCCTTTAATGAGCCTTAAATGTCTGGGCAATTTAAATTGCTATTTCATCGTTTTAGTCACTCTGTAGCTCGTGTTCTGCTGGCTTAAGTTAAAGCCAGCAGAACAGTCATTTTCGCGAAAATTCGCAGAACCTAAAATTTTTTCTCCGGGCATTTAATTAGCCTTTAATGAGCCTTTAATGTTCCATGTATCGATTTACGATTCTGCTGACTTTGTTCTTCCAGCTTAATAGACGTATTCAAAATGGGGTATTCGTTGCAAAATTCGGCTCTTGTTTGACATTCATCGTACTGAGTCATGTAGGAAGTATTTCGTTGGTCATGTCCTCCTCACTCTGCCCTCGATATTCGTCCTCAAAGCGGAATTGTGCGCTAGACAGAATTTTAACTATTTTACGAGGTTGAGTGCTTCGTATAGTAGAAGAAGTTATAGGAAATTACTTTTACTCACAATCGATCGGTAATCGATGGTTTTCTAACCTTCAAAACAGTCGGGAAGCGCTTCATTACATATTTCATACTTTCCCGGCTAACAAATGTCACTTTCCCGGCTAGCAAATGTCACTTTACCGGCTAGCTTGTGTCACTTTACCTACTAGTATGGAAATAAATCAGAATTAACTCGATATTCATTTAATATAAAAAGAAAAAACTATTTGGAATTATAAATATCAATAGTTACAGTCGAATTATGATTACTATTGACAGTTAAAGCAAGACCTTGTTGCTCAAAGTTATGAGTTTCAGAATTCGATGATGAAGCCGACGTTCTAGGATTTTCTTTTAGAAGTTCATCACACCTGCAAGCTCCAGAAATGCCAATAATCAAAGCAACCGGAAAGATATATGTACTTTAACATTCTTAATATTAACTAAAGAAATTAAAATGTTACCTACCTTTTGAGGGAGATATATTCTATCGGAGCATCGTTTAGAAATTTATCGATGTTTGCTTTGGAAAGAACACTTGAATTTTTAGCGTTGCATCCCACATTTTGCCTTTTCAAGTATGCCCGTAATTTTGCATAATTACTGATTGCCTATATTTAATACTGTTCGTAGCATCGAGTACCTTGACCATTATGTACTGGCTTTATTCTGATTAGGTACTCAATTCACCGAAATAGGCAAGGAGCACAGTCTCCGTATTCACATACCTTCCTCTGCTTTTCACAGGAATGAGGCCTTCGGATGTTAGTTCTGCAGCTACTAGAAGTTCTAGTAGTATGGATTCAAATTCGCAGTCGGACATTTTTCGTTAATATTGTCAAAAATTAAATTGTGAATTATGACCCAACTGTCAGATCGAATCTATGGTTAAATCAACTAACTTTTATGTTGCCTAATTAATACAAGTAATAATAATTATTATCAGAACTTGATTATTAATGTGATAGATTGTGAGTAAAATAGTATACAAACCTCGGGGAAAATCATTCCAGCCTCACGTCTGCAGCACACCTCGGTGCTGCGCACCTCGGTATGCTACCTTGCCGTTCGGCTGTAATAGATTACTTCCCCGCTCGGTATGTAATATACTATTTCCTAAGCAAAATAGTGTGCTATATGAAAAGAGCCCCATATATGTATTTGTTACTATTCATAATAAATTGTCATGAATAAAGTATAAACTTTAAAATAAAAATACTTGGCTTATGTTTCACAATATATTTATATTGTGAAACATAAGCCAAGTGTTTTTATTTTAAAGTTTATACTTTATTCTTTATGATGTTTCACCAAGTGATGTGCGAGAATTCAATCTCAGTTAATAAATTGTCATCATTTCTAAGTAACATCAATTTTATTAACTCTATAAGTTCCTTCAGTTTCATTATGTCTATAAGCATTTTATTCAGTTGCAGAGTTTTGTTCCACATAATTGTATGCTGGTGTATGTATCTGACGTACATAAGTTGTAGATATATTTGATTTCATTTATGTGTGTATTTGGATTGTATTCATATTATTATGACGTGTATGTACATGCTTCTTTTAGCCAACGTATGTATAAAATTATTTTTTAAAAAAATAAAATTATTATTATTATTATTATTGACTATCTATAACTTATGTTGCGAAAATTTTATTTTGCCTATAGAGTAAATGATCAACAATATAAACCTCTCAAATTGAGACTAACACAACATCCAAGAATTCCATGGGTGTCGAACCACGAACACGTATATCCTCGATGAGCAAGACAAGTGCTTACCCATCATGGCTTTGCCGCACTGCGTAAAGATTTTCAACAATTTGTGAGTTATCCTTCCATTGGCAAATGCTTTATCAGAATTAATTACTCAGTTCAGGAAGAGACTTATTTCAAGACAACATGTTTCAAATCTTTTCGGTTTCACAAGCTTTCTTTTATAGCCTTTATTAAGCTCCTCCACTTTTCTTCTTCAACATCTGAGATAGCCTCAAGAATTCCATTAACGGCAGGATATTTAACTGGTGAATAATTATAAGAAGCTTAAATTAAAATTAGTTCTCATTTTTGCTTTAGTTAGTTACTCTTTCGTGGAACATTTTTGAATTCGCTTGTTTTCTAATCTCGCAGGGTAGGACTTAATCGTTGAGGGTAAAGTACCTAGATTTCATTGAGTAAGTTCAAATAATTTAATGATACTGCTCAATTTATAGATTTTCAATTCCTACTCAATCTATAATTTTCTTCCGAACACATTACGTGCCACTCCTGACAAAACAGATTATCTTTGAAACCGTGGAATAATTTTTATAATCCTTTAGTAGTTGTAAGTATCATTTGTAGGATAAGAGCTGATATATAGGTCAAACAGAAATTTAATTCGCTACCATATATAAAAAACATTTGAAGTTTTATATTATTTACAAAACAGACTCTAGTATAGCAACAAAAAACACAAACAGAAACCACTGATTTCGAAAATGCTAGTTCTTCATATGGACCAAAAGCCTTCGAAATGATATTGCCTGGAGAGTTTATAAATTCGTACAGTATTATCTGATTTTTAATCGATCGACGTTTCGAATTTTGAAATCAATATATCTTCCTACACATTATCATTGTTTAAAATATTTGATAATTCCTGACAACCCACCTAAATAGCTTCTGTATTTATCAAATTATTAGTAAATTCAATGAACTGACATTGGACCTTTTTTCCGAAACCTAAATAAGTTCATAATTGAAATATATTTTTATGATAGTGAAAATAGTAAAATTGAATTATCAATATTTGCATACTGATAAAGTGTACAGGGTGGGCAAATCTCTTTTTTCTAGACAAATTCACTGGCGAACACCAAAATTTGCTATCGTCTTTTGATTTCGAGTTATAAACAAAAATTCGTTTTTCGACTTTTAGACAAGTGCGAATATCATGGTTGTTTGTGAAGTTACGAGATAATAACTTTTACATTCTTAAGGCACTTTGTTCTGTATAATCCAGTGGCGTCAAGTTTTGAAAAAATTAGTGAAATTTCGAGTTATGGCCTAAAGATGTATTATTTCAAAGTGAAATCATAGTTGGTTGTGGTTTTGTTGGATATGTCAGGTCGCTTCTTTCGGCCATAATATCAATGAACTGATTTAATCGTATAAGTCACGATGTCGTGAGAAAATTACGAGAAATATGATATGTTAGAAAGCTTCATTCTAAGTAATAAATTAATATTGCATCTGAGATATATTTCAATCGCTATCCAAAAAGAAGACAACCTAATGAAGTTTTTTCAAGAGATTAAAAAAAAATTTAATTAATTGCGGATCATTAAATAAACTGAGAAAAAAAATTACAACATGGAAGATGTTTAAAAATAAATTTAACCTCGAGAAAAATATTTCTCGTAATTCTCGTACAACATCCTGATTTTGTCGATCAAATCAGTTGATTGATATTATGGCGAATATTTCCCTCCTGTCAAAAATCCCTTGTAAATAGAATGCAATTATCGAAAATTACAGCGAATATTTCCCTCCTGTCAAAAATCCCTTGTAAATGGAATGCAATTATCGAAAATTACAGCGATAATTGCATTGTAGAAAGCGAAAGAGCCCTGCGATAATTGTATTGTAGACCGATAATTGCATAGTAGCATAGTTCATATTACGGTTATTGATGACAAGCTGAGAATTTATGAATTATTAACGTCAGTTTGACAAGTTGAAAGTTTATTCGGGAAATATTCCCCAAAATTGCACTCGTGCATCAAAATAACCGGATAATTTCGCATTCCAGCATGTTGTCTTTTAAAAACTGCATTCGGTCATTTTCATATTTTGGAGAAAGAGCCCTCCACCTTCGGTGTCGGGCTCTTTCTCCAAAAATGAAAATGAACTCATGCAGTTTTTTGACAACACGCTGTCATGCAAAATTATCGGTAATTTTGATGCTCTTGTGCAATTACTTACGATAATTGCACTGTAGAAAGCGAAAGAGCCCTGCGATACTTGCATTGTAGACCGATAATTGCATAGTATCATAGTTCATATTACGTTTTTTGATGACAAACTGAGAATTTATGAATTACTAACGTCAGTTTGACAAGTTGAAAGTTTATTCGGGAAATATTCCCCCAAATTACACTCGTGCATCAAAATAACCGGATAATTTCGCATTCCAGCGTGTTGTCTTTAAAAAACTGCATTCGATCATTTTCATATTTTGGAGAAAGAGCCCTCCACCTTCGGTGTCGGGCTCTTTCTCCAAAAATGAAAATGAACTCATGCAGTTTTTTGACAACACGCTGTCATGCAAAATTATCGGTTATTTTTATGCACTTGTGCAATTACTTACGAAAAGAAATGGACAAACTCTGTCATAGATGACACTCGCCCACTTGAAATACGTATAAAAAATGCGAAGAGTAATGTAGTAAAATATTATTTTCAATATACATTCAAACTAGATACTGTATCGCCAGAAATTGAGTTGAAAATTTGTTTCTTATTTTCAATGGAGTCTCCTACATATCCTTCCGCTACTGTCGTGGACTTCCATCCACCGTGACGTTTGAGAATTGACATATCAGCCCCGGTATTGTCAAACAACGTAGCAGAACTTCTCCGAAAACAGTGACCCGTATATGTTTCAGAGTTTGGTAATCTGAGATACATAGCAATCATACTGGGCACTTTCCCAATCGTACCTATGCACTCCAACAACTTGTGCAGTGCACTTTCCGTTTACGCATCTCAAGAATATACAACGATTATGAACAATATGTTTTGGTCGAAGAGCTGCATATTTATGATAAATTCTTATGAAATCAATATTAGTAACAGTGAATACCAGCTTCTCAGGTCATATCAGGTCGCAAGGCACCTGATATTCCCATTATTAAAACCACCTACAACAATTAGTACAGTAAATAAAACAACTGTGTCACATTTTTCAACATTTACCTTCAACAATAAGTATGATTCATCATTAGCTTCTTTTAGGAATGAAAGAATTTGTTCACTCGTGAAAACTTTTGATTTCTTTGCTTGATAACCTACTGCCTTTCTTTTCAAAAATGGTACCTATCTACTAATTTTGAAAACTTTCTAATGTCGATCCCTTCTCGTTCGTTCAACATACACTTCAACATAGAATAAATGCTTGATAAAGTTGAACTTTTTACAACTTTTGATTTCTGCATAAGATATGCTAATAAAATGTTTTCAGACATCATCTTAACATTCTGTTTGTCACACCAATATTTAAACTCGCTGTAACATTTTTCGTATTGCCGTTTAGATTTTTGAGGTATTAAATCGGAAAATGCCGAGTTTGCAATACTTTTTAACTGTGGAGGAGTGCAAGATACCGAAATATCACTATCAGTGTCAGACATATTTGCGTTCTGTCAGAACTGTCAAAATATTTTGTATATATTCGAAAATGGCCATGTCCATAGCAACGCTGTGACTTGTTAATTACTGTTGATTTTAAAGCACTAATATTTTTATTTGCAATTGTCTAGTTCAATAATTTTGTCGATTGCACGAAAAATAGTGTGTATGCCATGGCCGCGAAACTTTTAAGCTAGTTACCTCAAGATTATCCTGCTTTGGCCGCAATCGGCCTCGGCGATATAGTTATTAACGTAACAAGGCCGATATGTAGCAAATAACGGAGGAGGTTGGATATTGTAATCCGAGGCGCAGCCGAGGATTATAACTAACCGAATCCGGCCGTATCGGCCGTGTCGGCCGTGTGTCCTTAAAAATTTTTCGTAATCCCGTTGAAAGATTATATTTTGAATCCGAAGAAAGAAAAAACCCCGTACCTCGCAATTCTAAAGAAAAATCCCAACGTCGTGCACTCTGTTGTCATGGAACAGTTTGACAGTTTTATTAAACAACGTCAGTTTTTTGTATTCTCAAGTTCGCTTTAACGACGACCATGGATGAAATTGACGAAATTGAGGAACAAAATCAAATTCCTTTAGAAATATTGGGAGAAACATGTGCAGTGCAGCAAGTGTTGATTAACTGCCGAAAATAACTCAAGAGCGATATCAAAAAGAATATGAAAATTTTGAAATGTGGCGTAAAACAAGAATGTAAAGGTGGTTAATGAAGATGTGTTATTAGCCTATGCGAAATGAAAATCAGAGGTTTATTCTCCCAACTCGATGTGGACCAAGATTTCAATGCTGTTATTGTAAGCAGAATGATGTTTTGAAATAAATATTTGAACAAGTGATTTCTTAACGGCCGGCGACCGTTAACACTGACTTTTCAATTGTCATCTGAATACCGTTAAATCAAAATAGCAGTATGGGATTACGAAAACTTCTCTTTCGGTACGCTAAAAAGGTATTTCGCGGCCTAGGTATACAAATAACTATTTCGCTATTGAAGACTTATACGTCAAAAGCGACCTGACATATGATTCCCATTTGAAAAAATTCATCTATAGGCTATAACTCGAAACTACACTTTTTCTTCAAATTTTCTTGACGCCACTGGATTACACAGGAAAAAGTGCCTTGAGAATGTGAAAGTTATTATTTCGTAACTTTACAAACAAATATAATATTCACACTTTTCTAAAAAGACGAAAAATCGAACTTTTGTTTGTAACTCGAAAAAAAAAGACGATAGCAAATTTTAGTTTTCATCAGTGAATTTGTCTCGAAAAAAGAGATCGAGAATGAGAGCTTCATTTTTTTGTATCTCCTAAAGTTACCGAGATACAAACATCGAAATTTGAATACCCTGTACAGTAGATTATTCATCAATTCAGTTTTTATGAATATCATTGTTTTTTTAGTCATATTTTCCCCGAAAATAATTGACTATTGCAGCATATCGAAAGTCAACAGTCAGGTGAAAGGGGAAAATAGGACTAAAAATTAATAATAAACAATAATTCTCTTTTATCTTTCGTTCAAAATCAATAGTGAAAATGCGAATTAATGAATATAAAAATATTATTTTACTTTCTCATTCTCATATAGTTATTTGAATATGGATATTTTCTATGTTATTTTTGCATATATTTGCTAAAATCATTACAGAAAAGAACCGTAATCTCCACAAAATTCCACTTCTGTATCAATAACGATGAACTTGCATTTCCCATGAAACCAACCCTGTCACTTCTCCAGTTTCTTCTCCTCATTATTCTTTTTAACAAAGGAATCGACTCAGTTTCCACTTTAACGAATTCATTAATAATAAGATTTTCTCCACTGCGGAAATTTCATCTGACCTTCCAGACGAAATTGTCTTTCTTCTATAACCAAGTTATTGTAGAAGAATTCTAACCGACTGAATTGAGTAAATTCGAATGCGTTCATGTGATCTAAATAGAACAGATCTAATCGAGTTGTAGGCCAATTTACGTTCAACATGAAAGAAAATATTCACTGGGAATAATCCCGAATGCAAATTCAGCAATGAATGAAAATAAAATAGAGAGAGAGAGAAACAGCTTTATTGTCCTATAAAATTACAAAATTTTGTCGACAAAGCACATACCTATAAAACATTAAAAATAAAATTTAACAATGATAACTAATCAAACGAAACACACTTTCAATCGTTAAACAAAACAAGAATCTATTGAGTAGAAGAACAAAATAGTAAAACATTTATCAGTCAATTATGTATAAACATATGTTAAGAATCAACATATTTGTCAACTAAACTTATCATACAGATATAAAATTTTGTATATTACATATTGTATTATAAAAAAAAAACAAAACATTAATATATGTTGCTACTAAATGTGGATCTCAAGGGTCTATGTTACATTGTGAAATTCAGTTACAGAATAAAATTCTGCTACTGAGTAAAATGGTCTCTCCAAAAGAAAAGCCTTAGTCGAACTTCGGAACTTTTTGTACGTACTCAAGGATTTTAGCTCCAATGGTAGATGATTGTATAACTTTCCGGCATTGTAGGTAAAGGAGTTTTTTGCTAAGACGGAGGTGGGCGTTATTAAATAAATATCTGTATCTGAATTTCTTGTGGGATATCTATGATTTGGTCTTTCTGAAAAGTTATGAATGTGTTTGCGAACCAAACAGACGGATTCGAATATGAATAGTGAAGGAAGGGTTAGAATTTTGAATTTTTTAAAGTAAAATTCGCAATGTGTCCTTCTGCTCAGATCGAACATATAACGAACTGCTCTCTTTTGCAATCTGAAAACAGACTCAAAGTGGAAGAGGCTGCATGAACCCCAATATGACAAACCATAACGAAGGTGTGATTCGAATAAAGAAAAGTATGTCGACAACGCAGCAGAAATTGAAAGCTCTCTAGAAACCGTTTTAATGGCGAAACATGCAGAAGATAATTTTTTTGTTAATATGTCTATATGAGTACACCATTTGAGCGACTCATCAATATAAAGACCTAAAAACTTCGCTGAGTTCACTGTTTGAATTGTTTTATTGTTTAGGGTAACAGGTTGTAGGGTTTCTCTGTAAGACATTACTACAGTTTTATCTGTGTTGAAACAAAGTCCATTTGAATCAGACCAGGTCTTAATAGCCATCAAATTATTACTTATGATTGACTGTAAGGCTTGTATATCAGAGTTACTCCAAGTTACACTGGTGTCATCAGCAAACAAAGTAATTCTACCACTTATTTTCAAGTCCACAATATCGTTGATGAAAAGAAGAAAGAGAATTGGTCCTAAAACCGAGCCCTGAGGTACCCCACTGTCTATTGGTAGATTTATTGAATTCTTACCATTTGCTCGTACTGTTTGTTGCCTGTTAGTTAGGTAAGATTTAAACCATTCTAAAGGAGACCCACGTATGCCATAAAACTGAAGTTTTCGTACTAAAATTGCATGGTTAACACAATCAAAGGCCTTTGCGAAGTCACAAAAAACTGAAGTTGTGAACAGTTTGTCATATATCATGTTCGTTTTTTCAGCTTTATTAATGATTGAACATTTTTGGAACGAATTTCCTTGTCGCACAGCCTACTCCAGATACTTTGTCAATGAAAGATAGGTCTAAAACTGTGTCCGTCACGAGAATCACGAGCGAAAATACTCTTATGGATTTTATTACTATCAAAAGCTGTTGTTACTTTATTAATATTGTGAAAGTTGAGGATAGCGTCGATGAAGTCAAGTAAACACTAGTTTTTGTAAATTTTAGTAGGATACTGTATATAAATATAAAAAACCTCATGAGCAGCAGAGCTACATCACTAAAGTCGTATTTTTCGCGAGAAATGCATCGCGTCGAGACGCGATTCTAACGGATGGAATTATATTTTGAAAAATCAAGCTTAAATAGCAAACCGGAAGGAAAAAAAGAAAATAATCTATTTTATAACTATATAAGTGCATCGTGTACTGATAGCGAAGCATGTCGAGATTAGAGCGAAATAGTTTCCGCACGGGGCAGCGCGACTGAGAAAAATGGTTGAAACTACCCAAAGGCACTATCTCGACATTAACTCAATCTACTTACCAAATTTGAACCCTCCAACTCAATTTGCAAAAGCTGTGGAGTTTGGCAAATTTTCAAAAACCACGAAAAAACAACAAATATCTACGTATAAATGACAGCAGTTGTAAAAATCTAGTCAAATGTTGACACTTTTGTTCTACAACGAAAACAATCCCAGGTAACAAATTTCAGCACATTTGACACGATGGGAGCTGCTGGAGATGCCAATTTTTTCTCCAAGAGGCGGGTATTTTTTTTTCATTGGCCATTGCTAAGTCGTATGCTAACTTTCGCGCACATATAGGATTCATACCTTGATGCAACTTTGCCATAGTTTGGAAATAATCGCTTAGAACGTCCTCTCCTTCGAGAGAAAATATCTGATTGACACGGTAATTTGGAGTTAAGTCTTGGTACTCCTTCCAAAATTGGTGAGTTTCAGTCAATTTCTTCTTCTTGATCGTTGCGTTTCTTAATATAACGCCTAAGTGTAGTACGTGGAATGCTGTACCCGATAGCTGCAGCTTTAACTGATAATACACTCATTATATCGCGAATTGCGTTGCCCATAGTTTCCGCCAAAGTTTTTCCAATGCCGACATCTGTTACTTTTCGGCGAGGCATGTTCCAAAATAATATCTGAAATAAATGAGATCTAAATTTACAATATTGTACTAAATAATAATTTTCTAGTCAAGGTACACCCCTTATTTAAATAATAAAGTAGTGACCAACGTACCTACATTTAACATGGCCACTGTTCCAACCAGCACATGTATTTAAAGAGTGAAGAAAAAAACAAAAACTACCGTATGCAATCGAAAGCTTATTATATAAATATATACTTACATGTATTAGGTATCATCTGTCAACGCCAGTTCACTCCGATGAGCATTTATTTTGTCACTAACCATAAACTCACTTGCTTGCTGTTTTTTACTGCACATACACAATTTGAGGTTGAGTTGATTTTAAACAGAAAATCTTCAAATTTAGGCAGATAACTTTGCAAGCATTGCAAGTGCATCGTTGGCAAACACTGTACTAGATGGCAGTACAAAATCTTTCCAAATGAGAAATTCGCGTGATGGTGGCCACTGTTCCTGCATGGCCACTGTTGCAGACCCTCCCCTACACTTTATGAAGCGGGAAAATTTTTTTAAATTTTGCCAGTGAAGTTATTCCGGAAATATCAGTGAATATCTCTTTGAAGAAAATGTTATGCCTTCCGAAATTTAAATTAATATCATAATATTTTGTAATATTTCGATAAATTGATTCTCTTGTTTTTTGCCAATGTTCAATTTCTGGAGGAGAAATGAAGAAAAAAATTTCATGTTAAATATGCGAAAACTATTGAATATATGTAAATATTTCAAAATCCTGAATTTTTATTAGGAGTTTTTATTAAGTTGAACTTAACAGTATTCTATTTTTTTCTTGAATTAAACAATCACATCTAATCAATTTTCTTTACGCGAAAAGGTGAGTGGAATAAAAAATGAGACCAAATTCACTGAAATTAGAAAAGATATTTCAACAATAAATTTCATTTCACGAAAAAACTGCAGTGTAGGTATTATATATTTATTAAAATTTATTCTGTGATAATAGACTCTGGCAAAAACGAAAACTTGTTTCACACAAACAATTGCTTCTGGATGGAACACCATGCATCTTTATGAATTTTGTTTTATTAAAAGATTGTAAAGAATCTCACTGTGATTTTTCGGACAGTACTGAGCAAACCTTCATCAATCAATTTAATAGTGGCAAAAATAACTATTATGTACATTTTAATTTATTTACTGTTGTTTCATTAGTATTTTATATAGGAAATGAAAATTGTCCTTGGTTTTCTTGAGAATACTTAAGATATTAGAATTTTTTTACTTTCACTGTTGGCGTCCGCGTAGGTACAATATTGAATATGTTCAAAGTAAAAACGATGCCAAAAATCAGAACATAAACAAAACTAACTTTAAAAGGTTCATATTGCTCATATTATTCAATATTTTTAAATCAATCTGATATAGTTTTTTATATCTTCATATTGCTTATTATAATCAGAGCTACCATCTATATACAGGTTATTCACTCAAAATCATAGAAAACTGCAACCTTTTATCTTTACTAATAACCGAGAACCCCGTAATAAAAAATAGAAATCTAGACAGCCTGTACATAACTGCGTTTTCATTATAAACATTGTAAAAAAAACTCGTCTCGATATATTGCAAAATTGCAGATATACAATTGGAAATATTCAACACCCTGTATATTGCAAAGAATGCGTAACGAAAAAACACTTAAAAAAAATATTTTGTAATATAGCCCGCTCTTACAATATCTTAATATCGTTTGTTTAACCTACCACATTCTCACATATCAATAAAACGGTACTCAACCTTTTCATTCCATCCCAATACAACTATCTCCATTATTTTTCCAATTCTCTCCGACATAGCGAACAAATCTGGGTGTCAATTACACATAACAGATTCAAGGCATGTATGCGAAAATCAAAATCAGTTTAGCTTGATCTGAGCTCACTTTATTATTATTAGTCTAACTTGCCTCAGCATTCTTGTAAGATAAGCACGAATTAGTCTGATAACACGTCCGCTCAGCGTTGCCATATTACGGGTGCCACTTAGAGGTGTAATTAAAATGGGCTTAAATGACATCAATTATGTCCAACATACAATTTGTATATAATGGAGCGTCATCTATTTCAAATCCATTGAACTGAATTGTATGTTCAAAGTTTTTCATTGTAAATGTGGCACCCACTTTATTTTTTGGTATATGGTTTAGCAATACCTAATGAACTATATGACGGCTTCAAACGATGAAAACAATCTGGCACCCAAAGTCGGGTGCCACATTGCCAATACATATATACAATGGTGCCACAAGGTAATTTTATATCTATATATATATATATATATATATATATATATATTATATATATATATATATATATATAAAATATATATATATATATATATATATATATATATATATATATATATATATATATATATATATATATATATATATATATATATATATATATATATATATATAATATATATATATATATATATATATATATATATATATAAATATATATATATATATATATATATATATATAAATATATAAATATATATATATATATAAATATATAAATATATATATATATATATATATATAATATATATATATATATATATATAATATATATATATATATAATATATATATATATATATATATATATATATATATATTATATATATATATATATATATATATATATATATATTTATATATATATATATATATATATATATATATATATATATATATATATATGTTGCGATGTGGAAGTGAAATTATTTATTACAATTTGGTGATTTTTTTTGTCATTTACTTAATTTCACGAGTTATATCATTTAATTACATTCAAAGGTTTTCTCATTTATTTACTCTAAAACGATGTTGATTTATTATTTTGTGCCTGCAATTTAATAGATAACATATAGAGAAAGGATATTCGTTACAAGCGGTTGTCCCACGTCCCCCTCGTATTTTCTTGATTATCAATCCACTTTGTGAAGGTGATGCCATTTAATACCTTCTGATTGTAGATCGTTTAATTTATTTTTTATCCTACACTATAAGAAAGTTGAATTTTACCAGCTTTACGGAGGCGAGAAAGTAGACCTTTTCTCGGCTAGGCGGTAAAATAATTTTTACGTTTTCACGCTAGCTGGCGCGCCAGTTGACAATTAAACGTCAGTATGAAAATAAATATTTAGCAGTTGTCAATTCAATCATAAGTTGTCGTATTTTGATATTTGTTCTAAGTTATGGAGTCTGAATCAGAAGAAATAATGTATCTCACCCCACCTGAAATAACTGATATAGCTAACCAGGTCACGCTAGACTTATTACCGAATAAATCTAAAGCGACATATAACCTCGAATACAAATTATTTATGGAGTGGTGTGCCTCCAAGCAAGGTAAAAAAATACAAGTACTGTTATCAAATTTATCCAAGCAAGGAATCTCTTTTGTTAACTGTACTATACGTAATCCGATTTTAATGTCACTTTAAAAAATAATGACTCATAGTTATGAATTTCATATTATAAAATAAAATTTTTATAGAAAAAATCTTACCAACAATTATTTTGTAGGATAAAAAATCATGTGTAAACCATGGCAGTAAAGTGATTTTTCAGGCCTCAAGAAGTGGCCAGGCTCGGCTTCGCCTCGCCTGTCCATATCTTCTTTCGGCCTGAAAAATACCACTTTACCGCCTAGGTATACAATATACTATTATTTATGGGTCAATATTATTCTATGAATTAATTGAGCTTCAAATTTTCAGTGAAACACTAATATATTAAATAATTTTCTTTTATAAATCCAGAAATAGAAAACTCATAGATTAATATTGGAGAAAATTGATTTGAGAAAGGAAAGTCATAGTTTTTTGTGAAATTGTTGTTTTAGATGACGCAGTGGATTGCTTTTATATATATATGAAATAAAGGGTTTAATAGAAAATACTAAAACAGGAACTTACCATGCATATTATCATTAAATTTAATGCAATTATAATACGGAGTAGGTCAGTTGTAAATTCATGTTCATCATCAGGAAATGACATATTTATTAGAATTAATGGTCTCTTAATTGTTTTCATCCCAAAGAGTACGTATGAGTGAGATATTATCTGTATATCATTGATGATCTGTATGTGAGTACCTACGTGAATTTGAATAAAAGAGTCGTTTGATTAACAACCAGATAAATATTGAAGTAATCTAAATATCGTTTTTTTTTGTCTTTTGAACGTGTCAGAATATCAATTATTAATGAATAGAGAATTTTGTCCTTTTCCTCTTGTTCCCTCTTGTATAAAATGATTAAAACTGGTTTTGGAAGCTTTGCTCACTTTTAAGTCTTCTCCAAATTGTGATAGAGTATTTTGTAAATTGTGTTAGTTCTACGGAAATGTCTTTTTCGAGTACCAACTTTTTTCCCCACACATTTGCATGTAGAAATGTCTATTTTTTGCGGTTTTTCGCACTTCTTCATCCCCTCCAAATTGAATTAGAAATCTGAAAGTTTGTATGGATATTAAGTTGGTGTGTGTTGGAAATATACAGTAGAGCAGCTCAGCAGCTCAAGTTTTTTTCATTTTTATTGGTGTAGTTCATTCAAGAGATCTTTATTTTAGGTTATACAGTAACGGCTCTCTGATGCTTTGTTTTTAATTTTGCTATTACTGTGGTACATTCAAAACATCTTCATTTAATTTGCTTCAATTTTTTTACAAATTTATAGTAACTATATCGAATTTCATATAGATCAAAAAAAGTTCTATTTAGATTCCTCTAATTTTCATCACATGTGAACATTCCGATGTTCATTCCATTTCACATGCAATCTAACCCAAGCAAAAGACTAATATTCCACCCCACTGACTACCCCCGCAGAAACCACTCCCGTAATAGTGGAGAATCTGATGAAAAGCCAACATCGACATCGGTTTTCCCGCGTCAGTTCAGTTTGTGTTGTCTAACAGCAGGTAATGAATTTCTGATAATGACTGGCTATTAGTTTTTGTGTGGAAAAGTTGCGTATTAGAAA
This sequence comes from Cynegetis impunctata, assembly GCA_030704885.1. Classification (NCBI taxonomy): domain Eukaryota; kingdom Metazoa; phylum Arthropoda; class Insecta; order Coleoptera; family Coccinellidae; genus Cynegetis; species Cynegetis impunctata. The sequence continues at coordinate 1,433,360 of JARQZK010000730.1, forward strand.
AGTTAGATAGGTACGTGTATAAGCTCGGCAATAACTCATTGTGGATGTTGACGGTTTGTGCGGAGGATTGTGACCAGTTGCGAGAGTGAAAATTACTGAGACGTCATTTTTCAACCAGGAGTTTTATGATATGAGTAATAATGAAACTGAAAATCGATATTATCAAGTAGATAATTTTTATCTTTAGTTCCTCACTAAAAGATGCTAATATAGGCAAGTGTTGAAGTACCTATTTCATCATTGATATCAATGATGATATTATTCTTGGTGATATTATATATATATATATATATATATATATATATATATATATATATATATATATATATATATATATATATATATATATATATATAAAATATCTAATATATGAAATTCTTGTGTCATGGTGTTAAAAGTTAAACCCCTCAAAAATGGCTCGACCGATTATCATGAAATTTTGTGTGCATATCGGGTAGGTCTTATAATCGGCCAACATCTATTTTTCATCCCCCTAAATGTCAAGGGTAGTCTACCCCTTAATTTTATTTCTTTACTTTTGAGACAAAATTTTCTGTTCTATTTTTTTCATGATACAACATTCAAAAATACATAAAACCCTGAATTTTTACACCTCTACCATCAACCCATATTTTTTATTTGTTAAACCCTTCCAAAATGGCTCGACCGATTCTCATGAAATATTTTGAGCATATGGGTTAGGTCTGAGAATCAGACAAAATCAATTTTTCATTCCCCTAAATGTTAAGGTTGGTCCGGTCCACCCTTGATTTTATTTTTGATTTTTCAGATAAAATTTTCTGTTCTATTTTTTTATGATACAACATTCAAAAATATATTCAATCCTTAATTCTCATCCCTCTACGATCAACCCCTATTTTGTTTTTGTTAATTATAAACTTCAATTTTTTTGGCAAGATTTTTATTTTCATTTTGTCATGACTTAAAATAAAAAACTCATATTACTCTCAATTTTTTACCCTTCTACGATCAACCCATATTTTTCCATAGCGATTTTAATTTTTTTAAATTTTATTTACAGATCCGCAATAGGGTTGCAAGATGGAAATCGAAAATAACAATAGTCGGTCTGAAAATAGGTCGTAATATAATTTTCATACGCCTAAGGAATTAGAGTTATGAAACCCCAGAAATTTTTATAAATTTTTTGAACAAAATTGTTCATTTTAATTTTTTCATGATGCTGCATTAAAAAATATACAAACAACTCTAAATTTTCATCATTCTATCAACAACCCATATTTTTTAATAGCCATTTTAATAATTTATACAAGGCTTGTGGGGTCAGATAGATTTATAGATAGCTAGTTAGAGAGATAGATAGATAGATAACTATCTAGATAGATAGATAGTTAGTTAAATAGAGATACATCGGCAGATAGATGAATAGATAGAAAGATAGATAGATAAAAATAATTTATATGGCAGAACAACGTTTGCCGGGTCAGATAGATTGATAGATAGATAAGCGGATAGATAGATAGATAAAATGAAAGAAAGAAAGTTAGATAGATAGATAGAAAGATAGATAGATACATAGAAAGATAGATAGATAGATAGAAAGATAGATAGATACATAGAAAGATAGATAGTAAGATATATAACTATGTAGATAGATAGATAGATAGATAGATAGATAGATAGATAAATAGATAGATAGATGGATAGATAGATAGAAAGATAGATAACTAATTTTGTATTTATTGGACCGATACATGGTGTAAATTAATGAACATATTAAAACAATGGTTAATAATAACAATTTACACATTTATTAAACGAAATAACGCATGACGCACGTTTCGGTGAAACTTCATCTTCTTCAGTTTGCCTTTTAATATAGATAGAAAACTATCTAGATAAATAGTTAGATAGATAGAGATACATCGGAAAATAGGTGAATATATAGAAAGATAGATAGATAAAAATAATTTACATGGCAGAACAACGTTTGCCGGGGTAGATAGATAGATATGTAGATAGATAGATATATAGATAAAAAGATAGATTATTATCTAGAAAGTTAGATAGATAGTTAGATATACATCGGCAGATGATAGATAAATAGAAAGATAAAAATAATTTATATGGCAGAACAACGTTTGTCGGGTCAGCTAGTATATATATATATATATATATATATATATATATATATATATATATATATATATATATATATATACCTCAATATAAAGTTCCTCACTATAACGACTTCCTCGATTCAACGAATTCTTCGTAATCCCCTTGAATTGTCCATAAGAGTCAATGTAAAGAATACCTTTACATTGCAATATTGTTTGCGAACAACCTTTTCATAACGAATTTTGTCAGCCCAAAACCTTTATATAATGTTCCCACCCATATATGACCTTTAATCCCATAGTATGATTCATGTCGCGACAGGTATAGACACATTTTTTTCGTAGAGAACAATCATTGTTGTTTGATGGAAAGTTATGTAAACACTGCTGCTCGTCACTATTGTTATTGGCCCAGAAACGTAAACGGTGTTCCTTATCAGTCACAGAAAAGCGAAACATCATTAATTATATTGACGAAAATCCTACGAAGAAAAAGCTAATAAGTTCGGGATTCCCGCAAGTACATTGGCTACAATTTTGAAATTTAAAGATAAGTTTTCAGAAGAAAGTGGTTTGCCTGTAAATGTAGAAGATTAATTCATGAGTTTTGTTGTGCAAATCTTTGAAATTAACATATTACGTACATAATGTATGTACCCAACTAGATACCTACTTTATTATTAAAATTTTATATTACCTACCTAATCGTTTTTAAATAGAAAATAATTTGGTAATTTGAAAAAAATATGTCATCATTTATTAGTAGAAGTTGTTCGCTATAACAAGATGAGTAAGTAATGTTGAGGCGAATAAAACTATTATTTACCTCTTTATAACAAATTTTAGACCAACCTAACCTCAATATTATAAACCTCAGTTTAACGAATTACTTGATATAACGAATATTTACTTGTTACCTACCGATTCTATATATCGAGGTTGCACTCTATATATAAATATATAGAGGAAAACTATTTGTAGGGACTGTAGCAATGTAAAAAGAAACTCTTTGAAGTTTTTCCAAGCTTTCGGAATCGTTTATTCCATCATCAGGGAGAATCTATCGTGAGGATGATTACATATATGTTGATAATACGATATAAGAAACATTGAAAATGATGCTATTTGTTAAATAATTAGAAAAGTTGATACATTTTTGAAGTTATAATTAAATTTCTGAACGAAATGACAAATCGCTGTCACTCATTTTTTTATTTTTTTTATTTTCAAATTGAAGTTTGACATTATTTCGTTACGTTAAATTAATTTGATTTATTGTTATTTTATATCAAGTGAAAGTAAAAAAGAATAAATTTCACTCAAATGGCTTATATCTGTTTTTTTATTGATGGATTTATTGTCTTGATAAATAAAAGCCATTTCTAAGAAAGATCTCTTTGAAAGATGTGATTCTCTTGCAAGAACAGTTGTTGAAAGGTAGTTCATCTGGTGGTCACAATCATTGACATGTTTAGCTAAAGCACATCTCTCAGGGTGTAATCTACTATCACTCTTATGAGAAGTGATTCTGTCTTTTAATAGTCTTTTTATTTGGCCAATATAATTCTTATCGCAATCATGACAAGGCATATTATAAACAACATTGCAAGACAATCACATCTTTCAAAAAGATCTTTCTTAGAAATGGCCTTTATTTGTCAAGACAATAACTCCAACAATAAAAAAAACAGATATAAGCCATTTGAGTGAAATTTATTCTTTTTTACTTTCACTTGATATAAAATAACACTAAATCAAATTAATTTAACGTAACGAAATAATGTCAAACTTCAATTTGAAATTTAAAAAAATAAAAAAATTAGTGACACCGATTTGTCATTTCGTTCAGAAATTTAATTATAACTTCAAAAATGTATCAACTTTTCTAATTATTTAACAAATAGCATCATTTTCAATGTTTCTTATATCGTATTATCAACATATATGTAATCATCCTCACGATAGATTCTCCCTGATGATGGAATAAACGATTCCGAAAGCTTGGAAAAACTTCAAAGAGTTTCCTTTTACATTGCTGCAGTCCCTACAAATAGTTTTCCTCTAAACTAGTCAGCGACTACCCTCCTCTTATATAAATATATATATATATATATATTATATATATATATATATATATATATAATATATATAAATATATATATATATATATATATATATATATATATATATATATATATATGTATGTATATATATATATATATATATATATATATATTATATATATATATATATATATATATATATATATATATGTATGTATATATATATATATAATATATATATATATATATAAATATATATATATATATATATAGGCTTGCATTCGTCCCGGTTTGGCTGAGACAGTCCCGGTATCTTGCTCTTGTCCCGGTGTCATGTAAAAAGTAATGATGGCTGTAAGTAGTTTTATTATAACAACAGGCCTATGAGAAGGGTGAGCGCTACCTAGTGTAAAGGTGTACACTTTATCGGACAGAGAGACGTAAGCGCTTTGTTTTGAAAGCAAAGATTAACATTGTCAACTTACTGGGAACAGTTTGAAATTTGTGAATTCACTCCGAGTCAGATAAGCTGCACTGATGATATCTAATAAGACCCAAACAGCTGTATGCAGATTTTGAGTCGGGGTGACTTGACGATTTCTATAATTCACTGTCGAATTGTGAATGTAGAATTCTCGTCGCGAAATACATATAAACAGCTTCCTCAGAAAGTTGTTTGATAATTTTTATCGGGGTTAATATCCCTAGTGCATTTAATTTTTCCACAGGAAAAATTAGATGCACGAGGGATATTTGGTAAGATTATTTCCTGAGTTAAATAAACTTTTTATTTTGATAGAACATTTTTTTATTAAAATAAGAACAATAATTAATAAGAACAATATAACTTTCAAGCTAGGAAAGGTTACTTCAAACTCATTTTAAATTACAATTAATATAAAAATTACAATTGTTGTAGGTTACAGGAGTATTGTTAGCCATATCGGTTAAATTGTTTTTAATTATGTTTGTAGTAGCACTATTCTCTATGTTGCTGTGAGGAGTGTCAAACGATTGATGGGGTTGGCTCGAAGAAGTGTCTATTTTCTGTCTTTTCAAGGGAGTTTCGAAGCTTGTAGATGGTACATTATGGCAGTAATGATATTTGAATGATGTTGACTGTCCATTTGTAGATACGGTTGGATAGACGCAGCTTTATAATGCCCTGTGATTTTGATGAGTTGCTGCTCGCCTACACCGGCCTTTGCCAGATTAGTAACAGCAGTTGATCGCTTATAATGGTTTGATATTTTAACTTCTGTCGTGTTCATACCTGTTTTTTGGGCTGCGTCTTTTGTCCATTTTGACCGTTCATTTCTTCCAACAGGAATGTTTTTAAACCATCCAGTGCTACGATTGGATTGCCATGCTGAATCTGGTGTCAAAAACAATCTATTTGTTGTTATTTTAGACGTTCGTTTATTTAACAGGGATTTGTACAAACGTACCGGGCAAAACTCAGGGTTTTTTGAATTAGGAACAAGCCACTTGCAATCGCACAGATTTTTTGCACCATCTTGTGCAGTTTTGCTGAAGACTGTGTTATACTCGATCCTTCCTGAAACAAGTGATACATAATTCGACTTGAATATCAAAATATATTTTGTAGTGTGATTTTAAAGTAGATGTATGTAGCTTTTAATTTTTTTGGAAAAGCAAAAGGAATGTTAGTGGTTATATATCGTTTTTGATTTTTTTGATTTTTTTTACAAAAATAGTACAGCTAGCAAATTTTGGATGCTAAAAAAATGGCAAAACGTGATTATACAAGGTATTGCAAAAAAGACATTGAAAAATTGCGAAAACAGATTTCACGCCAAGATAAAAAGTATGCGCACATATTTTGTTTTGATATGAGCGTTTTTTCTGCCAAGTTACAATAAACATTTACAGATTTTGTTGCATAAATAAAAAGGATTATCTCAACTGTTTTGATTCCATCATTATCAATTTCTTCTTTAATATGTTCTGTTAAGCAACGAGCCGCTTATCCGACCCTCCAAGCAAGCTCAACTGCTGCAATAAAGTAAAATTTACACTGCAACCCGGTTGGGGTTGTCCCATCCCATAAGGACACCATCTTGTAGTAGTCGTCTATATCTAAAGAAGCTGAACTTCCTTTCCTTTTTTTTTTCATGTGTCTGGAGACTTCTCCTTTTCGCATTTTCAAGCGTCTCTAGCTGGCTTAAAGATAATGTCGTGGAATGGGTCGAACACGATATTAAATTCTTGAAAATATTTTTCGTGCAGTTTATAACACAACGATATTCCACATTACTTTCACACACAGTTCTTTGTAGTCTTCCCCATTAGCTTTACGCATGTTCCATGCCCAGTTCTTGAGGATTAAATTAAGCTCACCTGTAGTTGTTGTCTGGAGTAATTGTAATTTTTTGCTTGGCAAAATTTCATAAATTGCTTTCAGATCGATATGTGAGTTTTCTGAGTATTTAGTGGAACACTATTTTCAACAGCC